>CAJDSM010078550.1:0-10518 GCA_903981925.1 Ostrea lurida
GTATACGGTGTTGTTGAAGTTTGGTTCTATATATATTTCAAATACAATATGTATTTCTATTATCCTCGTAAATGTACCTCAAATCTATTTCTATTCTCAGTGACTGTGTAATGTGTGGTAACGTGACTAGAATTCAGTCTTTGTCGAAAGTTACTTTTTAACTTGGCTAAATTCGATGGTCGATGGGACCTTAAATTCGTGCTTTATGATTATAATACGATTTTCAAGATTTAAAGCATGACACTTACGATGAAGGTTTCTTTGAAGTCAGCCTAGCTGTATATATACATGTAGCTCTCCGGAAAAATATTGCAACAGACCAGAGAGTACCATAACTATATAAAACATATACGGTACCAATTTTTGATGCTGCTAGATGTTGGCATGTTCGACGAAAATGTGTCTCTTCAGTGATGCTCAAACCGATAATGTTGGAAAATCCGGAAACATGAAATTTAAACTTCAAACAAAAGTGAACAATGTAGTGCAAAGACTGGAGCAAATGCTTCAAAGGATCAAAAGCTATGCCTGAGGGAGATAATCCTGTAATTGTTGATATATGAATTTCTAATTTTAACCATTGCAATTAAATACATATCCGTGTTATCAAGCTAGTGATATAGTACATAGCAACTGGGCTGTAGAGACTATCTCTTATTTTTAAAAACTCCTCCGATTTAGACACACGCTTGAAAACGGTTGGGAACATTTAGAAACATGTAATTATAGAAAGATATAATAAAAACTATATTTCTGTTTTCAGAAACATATTTGAGTAGTTGATTGATATAATCGTATTGCTGTAAAAATTATTTTCTTTGAATAGGTAGCATTAATTAAGCGACTTAGCATATTATACGATCAAGTCCCCGGCCACAAAGATGTGACGTCTTTATTCATCCTTGATTCAAAGCGAGGTTTACCAAAATTAAGACGCTGATTGGCTATTTCGAAACGTAATACCTGCATCCGATCAGAAGGGAATGATGTTTTAGTAAACTTATCGTTTCACGAGGTCCATCTATACAATTGTAGTCAATCTAGTTCAATTCAAAATGATTGTTAGCCGATTTACTATGATTTTTATTTTACCAATTTTCTTAAATACCATTATAAACACCATTATAATATTGCGATTTCACAAATTAATTTCTTAAATGAAGTAGAAAATTGCCGATGTTTGATTTGCTGACTTATAATAATTCGGTCTTCAAAGTAAAGTTGGGGGGGTGGTGGTAATATGTTATTTCACCAAGAGAAATTTTAACTTTATCATTGTTTTATAAGATATTCTAGACATACTGACAAAAGTATTCATCTGATGATTAGCAATTAAAACCGATGTATAATTAATAAGTTTGATCATCCCGAAGAAGGATTCTGGGAAGAAACGTTCCCGCGCTTTTTCAAGAAAATATTCCATACCGTCTACCTACTTGCATAAGGGAGGAATTATGGAAGGATAAAAATTTGCTGATTATAATTCACGATGTATCAATATCGAATGTTTACGTGGAATTATGAACTGGACACGCGTGGTTGTGTCGAAGAACAATGAAATACTTTTCTTTCTCTTGATTTTGCCTAAAGGGGAGACAGTTTCACAAATCAGTCATAAGGATTACCGCAGATAAAAAAAATCTGTATATTTGATCGTTAATGGTATCCTAAACTAATTTGCTGCTGTAGTATAAATGTGTAAAATTCGGTTTTTGAGTTTCTTCCTGTTATTTTGCTTTCTCCATTTTAAAATATCAATTCTTCCTACCAGCTTAGGGTTAAACAGAAATATATCATCTTTGTCACGTTTTGTACCGTTCGTTACCTCGTGTCAGTTCTGTGATATTTTTTAACTTAGAGCACAATCGCAAACACACGTTTTGAGTAAGTTCCCTTTTCTCTATTTTTGTTTACTAGACCAGCTTCATCGAATTTTAACATTTTTCAATAGAAAACATCCAGATTTTGTGGGATAATAATACAAAAAACACTGATGGTTTCCCCAAATTAATATTTCTTAGGACCCATGTGGACAACATATGGCCACTAATAAATACTACATATGCATGTTACATTCTAGAATGATGATTCATTAGTAAAGTATAGTTAAAATTACAAGAATTATTATTTTCAAAGTGATAAGTGTTCAATAACTATAGAGAAACACCCTTAGTGTTTATAACTATCTATGGTCTAATCTATTAATGAATTAGGTTTAATTTCCAAAATTCAAACCAGACTATGCTTTCTTTATGTTATCTTTCAAATGGACGTAATACATGTGTGCATTACTTAAACAGTGAAAAAGCTTTAAATAAATCTGGTCATATTTTCAGGTCGCTATTATCCCACAAGCAAATACTGCCATTATAAACACAAATAGGCGAAAGTAACATCGTGTTAAACCAAAACTTTCGTTTGGGAACATTAATATAATAGAAACAGAGTAAAACCAATATGTTCCCAAACTTCGTTTGGGGACATAGATAACTGAGTAGCTTATTGTAACGTGGGCACGCGTTACAGATGTTCCCAACATTCCCCCCATTCAGCGAAGTGGTGTTCATTTTGATTAATGGCAAGCGAATTTACCCATACCATCTTGTAAAAAGATTTTCACTTTCTAAAGTGTCAGGTAAAAGCACATGGAACAGAGAGGCCGAATATTGTATATGAAAATTCACGTGATATACACACATGCGCTGACCATTTTTCACCTATATCTCCCTTTGATTTTTGCAGTGTGATACCCATTTTCATTCCAAAAGGCCTCAAAAAGAGGAAGAGAGAAGAGAGATTATTGCACATAGAATATTCATCCAATCAGATTTCCAGCGCACGTGCGACGAGGTGTGGCGCGTATGTTATTTTGACATCAACCAATTAACAAATAGTCCTTCAATACATATCTGAAATGTCTATTCTATATCAAATTAGGAAGATCTTCAAAGAGTTAATATTACGATTTATGATTCAGAAAATTACAAATGCAGCGCATTCACGCGAACGCGAAATGAGAAAGGATTTTTGTCTTTACACTATTCTTTAGACACTGTCATAAGCTCAGTTGTAGAAATTTAATTGATTTTCAGTCCTTAATTCGAAAAGTTATGGCAATTTCGTAACCGAGGACAATGACCGGAAAAGTAATGCAACGTGCATATCACGCGCCGTGAGTACCGATAGAGTTTACTTATTGTTTACCATTCAAAAGAATTTCAGTGATTAACTACAGTATAATTTCATATTGTTTGATCATTTTTAAGAAAGTTATGGCAATTTCCAAAATGTCCATTTATAATTTCAGCACACGCGCATGCGGTGCTGAAATGGAAAATTTTTGACTAAACTTCTTGAAGACCATAAGTGTACTCCAATCTCCAATTTCAAATGATTTCAACAAGAAACAAAAATGCTATGGTCATTCGAAGTTTGGACCTTTGAAAGACGATGCAGCGTGCAGATGCGGCATGCGCGTTGATTTTTATTATATCTCTGTAAGACTTTATATTTGCTCTACCTATGCTGTAAAAATCTTTTCATTATCTTTATTTATAAACAAAGTTACAAGCCGATTTTGTATTATCCAATCAAAATGAGGCGCACGTGGATGCACGTGCAAATTTGCAAAGTGTTGACCACACCAATCAATTAAGGGTCTCAAGTTCTACCTACTTGTGATATCATAATGATTTTCATTGAAAAAATATTAAAAAAGTTAGGGACTGTTCCGAAGTTAGGAAGCCAAAATCAATGCACGTGCATGCACATGCATGCTTTTCAGACAAATGACATTTCGGTTCCGCAATCTACATATTGCTATATATATTCCTAAAAGAGGTTAACATCTTGATCCCTTGAGTAGTTTATGAGAACACTCAGGGACAAAATCATCACGGGAAGAAAGATGAATAATAAATAGTGATCTATTGTTTCGGAACAATTAGAGGGCTTCCGACCGAATATGAAATGTGAAAAGGATTCAAAAGATTTAAAAGGGTTTAGAAAGTATCATGGATGAAGAATGCGTATTGTGTAAAAATCACGGAAATTTCTTATCGTTTACCCTCAAAATTCAGTGTTGAAAAACTTCAATGCTTTTAAAATTATGAATGACTTGAACCTTTACTGCCAGAAAAAAAAAATTAATAAGGTCAATGATTAAGATTAGAAAGTTGATAATTTTCTTTCGTATCTTTAAAGTATATAAAAAAAATAAATCTTAAATATATAAAACTTCACATGTGGGAGTAATAATATCAAAATGGATTGTGTAAAGGCGTTTTTGGTTGTCGTATATACTTATTGTCTTTAAAATATTCTTAAAGGCATTTAGAAATTGAAAAAATAAATTTTTTAATGATGACCTTGACCTTTGACCTGTGATCTTGGATTTTGAAGGTCAAGGTCAAGGTTCTTAATGGTAAGTGATCCCATGTTCTTTTCTATTCCTTGATTTAATATTCAAACTATAGGCTGAAAATAACCGAGGTTGTAGACTTCAGGAGGCTGATAACTATGGTTTAGGGTCATCAAGAGTCCTTCCGTTAAATTTGTCATCTTTAGGGGTGTTTTAACAGTGATAAATCATCAAAGGTTTCATGTGTTTAGACTTGTTAGTAGGAGTAGTGCGGGAAATAGATGTTTATGCGAATCTATTGTATTTGCTAATTAAAGGTCAAGAATCGCAAATGTATTAATTAATTATACTGATACTATTAAGATTGATATACATTGAGCATCATAATGTTCATTCTATCTTCAGTAGGAAGAGGTGTGTACAATAATAATTTTTTCACATTTTAATATAGATTTTGATCCTTTGAACCTTGATCCCTCTAAATTTTAAGGGTCAAGGTCGTGATCACATTGCAGTTGGGGCCCCGTTGCCTCTACGACAAATGGTTCTTATTTTTTATTAATTTACATAGAAATTTGTTAAAGGTTATAGTTGGCCAACTCTTATAGGGGTGATTGAACCCTTCGTTTATTGTCCCACTTAGACCCGGCTAGTTGCCTCTATTATCCAATAAAGTTTCATTGCCATCTCTTTGACAGTTAAAGGGAGTAGTAAGTTAACAAGATTTTTATAAAAAAAGGCCAATAACCTGTAGGGGTCATAGGTACCATTGACGTTGGGTGATATTTGAATCCAATTTCGAAAATAGTATATAATGGATACCTGACCAAGTAATCGTTTACCAATAAGCTCTTACCAATTGCCAAGTCAAATAAAACATAACTTTAAAAGCCTAATTATTGACATTGTATCATTTCATTTCTCTTGTACACAATTCCACTCAACTAGGATAAGCCCGTAGTAAGGAAAAACTGATATTAGAAGTTTGACCTCAATTCTCACATGCACTAAATTAAATGTCTACGGGTCCATAGCACCGTCTCGTTCAACAGATCACCGTAAGTATAAGCAAAACGCTCGAGCTTGGTGTAGTATACCCATTGAGATGGTGTGGACTCCGCTGGGGGTAATTACCCAAAAGCGTAGACGTATTTTTTTCTTCGTTTCTTCTTAGCAGAATTGAATACTGCAGCATTCATATACATTACTGTTTCTTCTCCACTACAATTAAGAAATTAAATAGTTGGAGGCCTGACGTATAGGAATTTCATTACGAGGAGAATTATAAGATTTTTTTTACAGTATGGCCACGGACTAGTGGTTCCATGTCAATAATATTGAAATAGGCCGTGGGCAATTCGTCAGTCTTATTCTCTCATATACTGATGTAATTATTGTACCTTCTATCGCCTGCTTCATATTGTGGAATGACATGTCTCTCAGTTAATTATGGACGCAAGGAGGAGGACATTTGCCTCATGGGAATAGATGACATGAAAGTGATAATTTACATTACGAAAAAATTGATTACCCTATGACCGTTGGACCTATTTTCCAGTGCAAAGGTCAATATACTTTATTCGCCTGATGTGTTTTTTTAATAAGCGTGGTCCAACATTAAACCAAAAAAGTTTGATGTTGCAATGGTTTAGTATTTCGAAGAGTTTCTTCGTTTTAGGTAGCCCCTACTACACTAAGCTTGCTTATTCTTTTATAACACACGATTCACAAGATGGCATTTTAAAATAGCTTATATGAAAAGTGTGTTTTTCGATCGGAATATGATTTGTCTAACTTCAAGCTTAAGTAGTATACGTCATTTTCTCGGTTTGGAAAACCGCAGGTCCGAATTTCGAATTCCGTCAGAGAACTTTTGTTCATATTAATTGAGATAGAATTTTTTTATTTCGCAAAATCAGTGTTTTATTACATTGTATTCTTCAAAGATTTCGGATCTTTCCATCTTTTTCGCATGTATTAGGCTCTTAATAATATTATCATCATATCTTTCATATAATTTAAAATCATATCGTCGCTGTCTTTGATATAACCTTTTCCCCAGGATGTAGGCTTGGGGCACCATTAATAGTCATCAAAATGTCCGGGAATTCTTACTTCCGGTCGGCTAAATAATGAACACTTGTTTCCGCATTACAAATTATCATAAAGTCATGGATGTAGACTCGATTGTATTATATAGTTACCTATTTGTTAGACTGTCATTTTCCTACTAAGATTTGACCACGGGTAACCCCGTTTACATTTGTGTACGATACGGGCTCACGGTTCGGCGATGTGACCGTCAAGCATGTGATGCGAAAATCTTTTGGCTGTACTCCTCCATGGCACCTGATCCTAAACCTTTCGCTTTGGTCTTTGAGAGTGTCGTGTTTGCCCAGTGCACTCGTATTTTTTGTATTGTTTTTTTTGGTTATGATTTTATACGTTTAAGGTTACTATGTGGAGAGAACGAGATTTCTAATGTTCTAACACTTTATCCCCGTAAATATAATTTCTGTTTCAGGTCTTATACTCCTTTCATAAAAAATCTCATTTAAAAAAAAATTTTTTAACGACGTTATTTATACCCTTAAGAAATCGATTATGTGCAGAAGGTACCAAAATGGAAGATTCGTTACCCGATTATCGTTCCATTATTCTCCCAGAATAGTTCTCGTGGGGGACGTTCACCAAGAGCCTCAACAAATTTCTGTTATAGTGGAATTCAAAATAAACGGGATGCACAACAAGACGATTTATCTCGCAATTTGAGGAGTTGGATGAGGGAGCTCGAACTTTTATTTTGTGTAAATGAGGATACCTCACCGGTTGAATTCCTCATAATTAAATACAACTAACTGACTATATTTTCGCGACTGGTGGACGAACAAAGAAAGGACTGTCAAACATTCCTAAGTTAATCTTTCATTTCCGAACCTGTCAAAAAATTCCGACTGGGCTGATGGGAAGATTTGATTATTTGTTTGTTTTTCGTTCCCGTCGAGAATATAATTCAGAGGTTTTCAGTGGATCGTATCACCAATTGTCGGGAAGGGTTGACAAATTTAGGATTCGACCTATGCTTAGCACTAAATAGCGTTGCCACACATAATTATCATGCATGATGCACGGACAACGGTTGACCTTCCGTTTTTAATGTTAAGGTTTATATCAGGAGAAATGACCCGTCGAATTCTCACTTCTCACCAATGCCGAGGCGATCGGGCAAGGATGGTCAAATTTCAGGGGAAGAATTTATTATTTTCGTTATTCTAAGCCCACGGAATGTGCATTATTTTTTTACAGCATGTTCCTGTCCATGGCGGCGCGCGGGGGGAGGAAATTGTGGTTTGGAAAGAATTTTTGGCCATAATCTGCAAAATTCCTAAAATTCGTACGTGGGTGGGATGTGGCGTTGGGTGCTAGGATATCCCTATAAGCGCTTTTCGTAAATCTCGATTAAATAACTCTATACCCTCTTAAAATTAAACTGCCTCAATTATTCTCCCAGCCGCCCTGACGATTAAAATATTTTATTTATATTTTATTTATTTTCGGGGAAGAGAACCACAGAATTAGGTTTTTTCAAAAAAATGGTGCCAAAAAATGCTTTGCTTGCAATAGGGTTCTATATTTTCACTCATTCCATCTCGTTCACTTAAACCACTATTCAAAGGACTGGTCAAACCTGATATATAATTTATAATTACATCGGGAATTATCATATATTCAACGACGGCGAGAGGTGGTAACTACTTTCATTAAAAATCATGCAACACAAACTGGGATTTTGTGAACGAAAACAAGTGGAGGGACAGGGTAACACGATCAGCCGGGAGTAAGTACCCCCCCCCCCCTATGAAAACCAAATTTCGATTCATATCTTCTTAATTTTTCCTTCAGAGACAAAGGTTCAAGATCTAATTATATAACATTTAGGATAACATTAACAGAAAAACTCATAACCCAAAGTTGCTGTGCCAGATAATACATTCCGTTTGTGCATCTTTATCGGTGGGGGAGAGAGAAGAGACGGGAGATTAGATAGAGAAGAGAGATGAAGAGAGAGAGAGATAAGTAGAGAGATGGGAAGAGCGAGAGAGAAGCTGTATACATTGGTATAAGTAATAAAATCATTCAGCCAACTCCGAATACGCAACCTTAGGAATGATAGTGGAAAAACTTCCACTTCGATTTATTTGCAAAATATTCCCGTGTTATAATTCTTAAACAGCCCAAAGAAAAACCCGGTGGTATCTAATTTCTTTCTTGCATATGAGAAGTTTGGCAAAACCTCTAGATATTTATTACATTGTTCAAGGTTAAGGCCATAACTTTTGCTCCCTGTTCCACGAGCTTCTTCCTGAGTGCACCACGTTCCAGTTGCACGAAGGAGAACTTCTTTCCGAGGGGCACTTTTAAGAGCATACGGCAATGTACATTTCACAATTTTTTTCATCGGTGCCAAATTGAAGATTTCCAATGACGAAATAGATTTTATCAGAAAACAAAAACATCATTCCTTAAACAATCCCTTAGCATGTATTTTGATTGATTTGATTGACACAATAGTAATCATACAACAATGACAGTGTTTTTGTAGTATTACTCTAAATATACATTGTACGTGCAAGTTTTGCATTGCATCTCGTTTGCTCCTTCTCCAAAGAGAAGGGTAGTAACTCAGATTCCAAGTATGAAAAAACTGTAGTGCAAATTGCTATTTCTTCATCAACTGTTTCATATATATCCTAAGACACAGGAAGACTAATATTGGTCTTGATTTTTTTCTCTAAAGAATATCTAAGTGGTACTTGATTTTAGTATTAAGAATTTTTCTATATTAAAATAATATATTGATAACGAACGTTTGCGTTATTGAAACTTGATATGAAATTGTAAGCTGGGGAGATGTTGCAGGAATATATTTTCAAATCTGCAAACGACGTAGGTGTAACGAAACTGTCACTGTAATTTAAGTATTATATTATAAGGACATCAATGTGGCTTTGGTGGACTCGTTTCTTTTTTTTTCTTTTTTCCTTTTTTTTTAATTATAATTAACTCTCCTCCACACCAGAAAAGTGTTTGAGCAATACGTTGTAAACAATTGCTATTGTTGGACTTTATCTACGCCGCCAGACAAAACAAAGGAACTCATGGACCTTGAGCCTCGCCCACCGACGATTTTTCTATAAATGAACATAACGATTGGATTCATTATTCAAACCGAAACTGAAAAGTGGGGTTAGGGGGGTCTGATTATACAACTCTCCTATACACTTTACTCGTTCACATCTATTTCTCTTTCTATGTTATCCACCAAAATTTAGACTTTACAAAAATGATCAAAAGGGCTACCAATGACTATTTTTTATACATGTGATAATGTGATATAAAAGTTTAGTTAGGATCGAACTAGGCCGCCGCTGTAATGCGCAAAAGTATAGTTTGAGTCAACGTTCTATGGAAAGGATTAATTTCGCCGTCGTTATAGGCCATTGCGTGCATAGTATAAGTCTCCGTAGTCGAAATATATATGCTCTGGAAACTAATTTATTATATGGTGAGATATAAACCTCCACTGTAATTCCCAAATGTGTAGGTGTATCGTAAAACCATCAGTGCTTCGTTAATTAAATCCCCATATATTATTTGGTCACACATAACTTTGGAGAAATATCTTGGCGTGATTCCTTGAAGAATGTTTTGATCTCTGTGTGTAATTTGCACAACGTCAAAATCTTTCCTGAATCGTTGGATCCTCTGTGGATCACAAAAAGAGGGTGACATTGATTAAACACGCGCTTCATGACTTGAAAACAAACACCATCGAGCTAAATTTGGTGGATATTGTTAAATCTCGGCAGTTGGCTTAGTATATAGGAGAGACCAAATACTTTTGGTATATTACGTCAAGCATGGTCTCTTTTGACGTTCATCACAAAGCAAGGTGGAGGAACTAAGTCATTATCATACTTTATGATTACTTCCAGTTCACAGCAACAATTTTGGACGATCTTTGTAGATCCTGTTCATATATTGCGATTTTTTTTCCGAATAACTTATTAACATGTTTCATATTGGTAAAAGAAGAACACAAAATTTTTTTTATACATCAAACCAAAAATTTTCTTAAATTTTTGTCTCCCATGACC
>CAJDSM010078606.1:188-11097 GCA_903981925.1 Ostrea lurida
CCGACCATATATTTTCCGTTAATAATTTTAACCGTTTGTGCATCTCCCCCATTCGGTGGAACAGCAATAAGTTTTTTTTTTATACTTGTATTTACTACTACGTTTTAAAATTTTCCAGAGTAATAACATGATATAAGCTTTCTGGCGGACAGTCCTATGAGTTTTTTGTAAGTTATTACAAACGTTTTGCACGTAGTAAGAAAACCGATGTCCTTTTCGCGGTATGATTCTAACTCATGCGGCCAGTCTAATTAGTTTTTGTTTTAAAGTTTCAAATAAAAGAATATCTGATAATTTTGTGAATTTTCTATCAAAGTCCTCACCGCTTATATATATGTATGCACTGAGAGGGAGGCGGGAGGAAGTAAAAGGTTATGGAAAAAATAATACTGTTACATTATTTTATACAGATCGTGTGGCGATACGGGTAAAAATGTCCACCTCGGAGAACAAGGATTCGCTGTCTAAGGAACTACCAATAAGCCAGAAGCCTCGTCCAGGCACTGGCGAATTCTTGTGCCCTTGGCAATTCGGTGGAATTCCCGTAGTCCCATAATTCTTCGCAACGAATAGGAGACTTCTATAAGGATATTGATTGATGTACGAGAGGTTACTGGTTTCTAAATACCATAAAAATTGTGATTTTTGAAAAATGCAGGTTGGCAGTGTTACTCTGTTGTATCGGAAATCTAGGAGACAACGATGCAGGAGAAGAGAATCCGTGGATTCTCTTGTGTGGGTTGTTACATTGTTTAGATTTGGTAGTAGGTAATTTATACTCTTAAAATTCCTCTGGGCCAATGGGTTTTCTGGACTACAGAGTAGAATGCTAGATGGGCAGAAATCTAAAGAGCAAACTGGGACATGATATAGAGTTTTAGTAAGGCTCTGATCATAGATAGATATAACTACCAAGGGAGGATGACTGTTGTTTAAATTTCACATTTTCGGTAAAGATTCGTTATTATAGTTTGCTCATTGTGTTTTTCGGGAGTCGCTCACTCTCAGATAGGAGTATAAATCTAAAAACTTGCTAAATGCATAAATATAATAATGTTTATAGTATGTTAATTTCAGATTACATGTCTAATTGTTTAAATGATCGAGAATCAGTTGCAATACTTGTCAGTGTCACGTTTCAGTTAAGACATCAACAATTCTTGGTGCCTGAAGCACCCACATAAACATTTAGGTTATTGAATACACATGGCACTATTGCAATAGTCGAAATGAAATGGAACTTCACAAAAGTACAATTTGTTCAGACGTCTCAGCAGTTGTAGTTCAGAGTCTCTTGTCCACGCTGCAGTATAAGATCGTAATCCTGACCCTCTCGATTTGAGTGATCGGTTAAAGGTTGTTTTTTTGACTGAGCGGCACAAATTAGAAACAGGCTCCTGGAATAGAGCTAGACGAGCCCGTATTCATAAATGACCTCTTGACCAATTTTGGGTTGATTGGGGGTTTATGTCTGGTCAAAGGATACTCTGGGACTACCCTTGGTAACTCTTAGATGGTACGAAATTTGCGGGCTTTCATTGGCTATAGTATCGTCTCAAGTTTAAGAAAGTTAAATTCATCTATCCATCAACTTGCATGCAATTAGATCAGTAAGGGTGAAATAAAGCCATATGTCACAGAGGTTCGGGATTTAGAAGAAACCAATAATTTGCTGGCTAGAAATCATGAAAATGTCGTCAAATAAAAATTCTCAAAATTAATGGAAGTTATGCTGAGAATGCTTGATTTCATTTTCTTCGCGCCAGGATTGGATTCACCATTTTTTCGCATATGAAATGCGTATATAGAATTATAAGAGAGAAGCCAATAATAGTAGTAATACAAGGTGTTAAAACTATTTTGATCCCTCGACCCGCTGCTCTTGATTAAATTCAAAATAGCTGTCTCATACAGGCCTATTCTTTCATTTTTAAGAGCTTAAGATCTCGAGCCTACGAATCTTGATTATTTTTTAAAAGAGGTGTAAAAGTATTTTTCAATTTAATAAATAGATTGATTTTTAATCTAGTGTGAAGAAATCTTTATACTCAATGGTGATCTATTATAATCAAATAAACAGAAAATCGAGAGAGAGTTTTTGCCAATAATTGTTTAGTAATTTAATTAAAATAGCTTATTTGCTGTATAGTAGTTGATATGAGATTGTGTTAGTTTAAAAGGAGCTTATAGATATCACAGCATATCCATTATTTTAGTTCCTTCAGATCTATTCTGACACACAGTATCGAGTCAGATTATATACGACTGTTGTAATAAAGTTTATCAGCCGTAGGTTCAATTAATCATACTCAGAAGGTTCATTAAACAGAACGTGATTATCAAAAGGTTTACACAATTAAATTATTTAACAGCGTTTTGCCTGATCTTCATGTTTAATTATTCGTTGAATAGTGGAGAGTTCGAAAACATGAAACAATATATAATGTAAACCAAGAACTGTATTTTAGTATGTCCCCAAGTTGCACCCATATGGGTCAGGTTATTGCTGGTACATCATAATATGGTTCTCCCTGTTGCCATTTATCTAGTATTTGCAGTGCTGAAGAGTAAGAAGCAGTGCGAAAGATCTTGTATAGTGTCACCGACTTATTATCTTTAAAAGGAGTCCTAAGGGTGTTTTTTGTAGTCATTCAATATTCTGACTAATTGTCGACACATACTCTACTTTAATCATTGGCTGAATTGAATATTCAAAACGAATATACTAATTCCAATTCAAATTGTTTCTATCGTGAAGTATGATGTACTGACTTAATTGCTTGACCACCACGATTTCCCTATTCTGTAACCAAACAGAAAAATATAAGACCAGATGAAAGAGTTTTTTACCCGTATGTCAGAAAAATCATTGTAAATGATTTAGGCGCAACTGGCTAAGCAGTGCAAGAGATCATTTGACGTGCTGTACTTATCTCTTTGGTGCAAAACGCATGACCATTCTGTGTCCTCGCTCCATGCCCCACCATGTTCACTCTCCACTAGCGCACCTTCCCTTTCTTATTTTTATTATTTGTTTAATACAATATTATATCTGTAGTGGACAGTTCGGGCGAATAATAAAATTGAATAAAATCTTTCAAACATTTCTAAGACGAAGTCTAATATAAACACTTTGAGAAATAATTTATGAATATGAAATTTTATTTTCATGTTAAGTGAGTCTAACAATATCCTATAGAATCTTAAATTGATATAAGTGTATTGGCAAATACTTTATTTTAGGGATGACTCATTGATTCCTTAGCAGTATTTATTAAAAATTCTACCGGAAGTGAGGAGCTATTGACAATGTTATATATATATTTCAATAAACACATGAGGTTCTAGTACTAACCAGGTGTAGTATAATACCTGTTCATACATTATTCCTATTTAGGTCCAGTTATTTCGATAATTTTCAAATCTTTCAGAAAAAACTGACGTAAAATGCCTACCTCAAAAAGCCATTTTCCTATTGTTTGCCCACATAGGCAGTTCATAGATATTGAATTGAATAAGGTTATCGTGAAGGGAAAATATTTTCTTTTATACAGTTAAATATTCACGATCACTTGTACTCAGTGCGAAGAGGAGCTATACGCGATCCGGGAAGGTTGTAGAAAAAAGAATGCAAGTAATTAACCACCATGAAAGTAATTTGTCTTCGAGTAACTCGCAAGACTATTCCTTGCAAAATCAGAGTAACTAGCTGTGGACATAAAAAATCAATGGAGCTCAAAAACAATGACACTTCTCCCTAAAGAAATTAGAACACTCATTATTCATCATGTATAATTAAAAGTGGAATACAGTCGGCAGCCTATGAATAAATCTCGTGGCACATTTTCTAGGCTGGTACCCCACGCTAAGCCAAAGAGTCCTAAACGAATACATCAGGCTTATTAAGTCACACCGTGGTAGATAACATAAAGGAAAGACAAGATAAAACAAAAAAGGAAGCTGGAGTGCGTGTATAAAAAACTACACAAGTAGAAGCGCACCACAGATTGCACTTACAATTATCACTGCATATCAACACAACACATGCAGAAGTTCTTGGAGGCTCATTAGGCATTTAATCAATCAATGGTTTGTTAATCAGACTGATGGCTTTTATCTAATTTGTTACACTTAGATATCATGTAATGAATTATATAGACGTGGTTTGAATTACTGATCAGTGTGTATCTTAGATTTGGAATTCTTTAAAAATTCTAGGATCTGCATTTTGTGTTACTGCCAGTTGTTGTCTAGTTAGAGTGACTGAGAGCAAAACTGAAGTAATACACGAGTTAAATGACGCCATTATTGAGAGTAGGACTTCGAGCACTATTAAAATGAGATGGAATTTTTAGTCCCGGCCGATCCGGTGACCTGCAGACTGAAGCGCTTATTGGTGTTGGCTGAGCGTGTTAGAGACCAACTGAATTAATTAATACTAGAATTTGTTGTGCAGCATAATAAAAAGATAATCATATTCCACTCGAAGTGGAAGTATATATACTCTGTGTAGTTGTAATAATGGGGCTATACTCCTGCCTGACTTTTGGAGGCGATTTTGGAGAGGAAGGGAGTGGTAACCAGCCTAAGGCGTTTGAGTTTGATTGAATGTCCACTGGACACTTGTCTAGACGCTTCCAGAGAATTTTTCTACTCGATAAGAAAATTCATTTGATCGATAAATCCGTAACAAGCCGAGGGAAATATAGTGAAGGGTAATGGGACGCAATTGCTTTGGGGACAGAAGATACAAAATACATTTGTATGACTTTTAATTTAGTTCTATTAGACATGTTTTGGTGAAAAATTTCTTATTGGTTAAGGTTTCTTTTTTATCTCTATTCGCGTACAATTCGAAGGTCTCTTTTCTCTCCACCCAACCATGCAGAAAGAGTCCTCATCTCCACGGGTTTCATGTTTCTTCCTATAGTTTACAACTGTATATTAGAATGCGTATGGGGTTGGTTGGGTGTTTGATAATCGCAAGAGTGGTTAACCAACATGTGAAATTGAAGACTTTGAACTAGTTTCAGACAGTACACATCTTTATATACCACATTGTATAACTGCCAGTGAATGAGCAGAAAGTTATGGTCTGTACGATCCAGACAAGTCTGAGTGATATTTTTGTCTGTTAACCGCACATAGCGAGATTTCAATAGGGGAGTGTAGTTACAGCATTTCAAATTTTGAAGGGATTTTTAAAATTATATTCAGCTTGTCGTGGTGGGTGTGTTAGAGAGAGAGTTTAAAGAAATAGAATATGATCTGAGGAGAGATGAAGAGTTGTGGGAGATTTTGGGTCCATCCATGCTACCAGCAATCTATCGATATGGTTAGTTAATTATGACTTTTTTTAAATGTCCTGTTGGGTTCCAGTGCACGGTATTTTTTGGAAATCAATGGCATAGGAAGGTATCATGTATTCGCCTTCGTGTCATATTCACCTTATCAATATCTCAGAATCATGCATATTAGAATAAGTTGGAGGAATAACCATAGTGAGCAATTTTTTCCAATTGTTTCCTAACAAACTTTTTTGAAACAATTAATTTTCTAAATTATATATACTCATAAATACTTATTATCATTTAGTATATATTTATTTATATTGATATATTATTATCTAATACTATTATTATATATATATATATATATAATATATAATACAAATATTTATAATTTTATGTCTCTCAGAAATATATTGTTTGCGCACGACATTGGCAAATTCCAAAACAATTTACAATAGTATCGGTTCTTTATTGCTACATAATGTTTTTATCTAGTCCTCGCTGCCAACCAAAAATATACTTCGTTAGTTTATTATTTAACCTAAGATCTCCAAAGCTGGGAGCGTGTAATCAAGCTTGTTTTTCAGATCTTACACTATCAGTAGAATAACTATTCGGATCTGTACAGATTTAATGGCCATTAAATTGTTTGGCGAGCATTAGTGACCATTGCACCAAAAATCAATAATGAAGTCGTATCCGCGTCAACATTGGAGCACAGACTTATACTATATGCTTTTCAAGATGTATATAATATGGAACTGTGGGTATCTATTAATCATAATGCACAGCTGCCCAATAGTAGAAATATCTAGCTAGGCACCATTTAAACCTACATAAACACATAATAACCCCAGTGGTGAGACGTTCTCTTAGGTGACAGTCATCCTCGGATTCAGGTTTCACATACTGACATTTAACTCGCGAATCATGTTTGCTTGTATTGAAATCTTTGTCCTTAACTTTAACTTTCAATGTGAAAGATTATGTACTTTAATGATTTACAATACGGTTATTTCAACAAAAGTTCAATCAAGAAACTTTTAATGTAATTACTTGTAATTTATATATTCTCACCATTCTCTACGTATATAGGGGTGATTTCTCATTCTGTACTGCCTGGAATGTCTTTGTACAATATCACTGAAATTTGGCTCGTTTACTTTACTGACTGTTGGGGAGTTTAACCCTCAGTGGGAAGAATCTAATATATATCCGGTACGAGGGATATTTGTGTCACAATCTTTATTTGAAAACAGTTTTAAACATTTGAATAAGGAATGAGATACTGTAAATCAAATACAGTTATTAAAACAGTAATTCTTCGAGGCCGCTCGTATTCTACTAATCCTTGTGAAATTAAACAACATGGGCAGAAAAGAATTTGTGAAATTTCACTGGGATTATTTGATAAAACAGTTGTTGAACCATTTCTGATTTTCGACAAGCTTTGAACGACATAGTCCGAGGTGTAAATGTTGACTTTGTGCTCGTTGATCCTTCACAAATACCGATCAAATCTGTTAGTAGCTTAATGGAGACAGAAATTCATGCTAAAGATAGTCAGATCAATATAGCCACGAGAAGGCGTGTCAGAAAGTGTCTAACTGTTGATCAGGAAACTAAATTCGAGCATATTAACCCGGTAAAGTGTTTCACACAGAGTATCCGTCCTCCGTTCCTGTCGCCCCCGTCTCCTAGCAAACTAATATATATGATACAATGTTTTGAACTAATTGAAATTATATTAATTTAAATAGCGCTTATAATGAGTGTAATAATAACAAATTAAAATGCACCTGATAGCCCTTTTCACTATGTCTGTTATAGTATTCCACAAATGCAGTGTTATTTTAAAACATTAATGTAACAAAAATTTTAATCCAATTGTGTAATTTCAATGTCAGCCTAAGGACAAGAAAGTGAAGGAAGTTTTTTAACACCACCCTCCCCCCCCCCCCCCCCACTTGAGGCAAGCTAAACTTTATTTTTATCTGGACAAAGTGAGGATCTTTATTCATCATCACATCTACTAATGTATCCAGTTATATAGTATAATTGTACACTGTATAATTAGATTTGTATCATATCCTTCGAGTGTGAGATTCGAGGTTCACCTAGCCAGCCTGCTATCATATATTTCTCTATTTCACTGCTACACTATAATACTATAGTTTTAGAGAGACGGCTATTGACACTGCTAACGGTAATCACATTGCATTATATCGCTGTCTTTTTCACCCTTATTGGTGACATGTGTAAGAATTTGATGAAGCTATAATTCGATCACTTCAATTAGCACACCCAATGGTGTAAGAACAACCAAAGAAAGAGGAGACCAAAAGAAAACCAGGAAGAAGAAGGTTCCAAAGAAAGACTGCCGTCCCTCTGTTACGGGTAAAGTATAAACGAATTCCTAAATTTCTCATCTTGCTGTATAATAGAGAGATAAAATGCCGGTAATATAGAATAATTATAAAACTAACTACTCGTATTATCATTAGTCATGAGGAAAAATGAAATTTTTATGATCATTGAATTTTGTCCAGAGCATACTCCACAAGAATGACTAAAATTGCACAAGTGCCATGTGAGTTGAGGAAGAGGTTAAGTGATCACCGTAGCATCTCGGGAACCTTCTACCCCGAACATGTTCCTAAACTACTACCCCCAAGATTCCAGACTCCCCAGATGGACAGTCCCCCCCTCTAACGACTGCAGGAGATCATGGAGGAGAAAAAGAGGTAATCTTACAATGAATAGTAAAGGGCCCTCAAACTAAGGACCATAGAACATAGTGTTAATGAGGTAATTATGCAGAGAGGGCTTTCTAGTTTCCCTCACATTCCAAAAGCGGGGGCTGGGGGGGATAGATAATGACAGGACTGTTCATGTGTGTTACAAGGTTTAGTATGCGTGTTTAAAACTGAGTTTGTTGACACTCAAGAGGCCACATGCGTTGTTTGATTGAAATGAGACTTCACAGTTAGATTTGTTATCAAGAGAGGAGGAACCATGTTGATTTTGGAGTTCAAAGGTCATGCAATGTCACCTTGGGACTTCATAGATAAAGCTTACAGACACACTACATGCCACATTTGTTGCTTGACTGATTTGTTAATTCACATGTAGTTTTGTTATCTAGAGAGGAATAAGTCTATTGAATTTGGGATCCAAAGGTCAAGGTCGCTATGTCGAGACTTTATAGAAAATACTTGCAAACATCTGCCCTGCATGTAGCAGTGTTTTTGTTACTTTCATATTATGAAAAGGTGCTTGCTGTAGAAAAACCCTATCACCCCAACACAACACTTTCAGGATGTTCATATTCCATCTTTTTGTGAATTTGTGTGTTCTCTGGGCCATATTTTGAACAAGATTAAGCTAAATTAGTTCCTGTTCATTTTTTTAAGCTTCTAGGAATTGTGCCTATAAAGCCAGGTTTCTGTGTGTTTTTTAAAGGTTGAATAAAGGTCAAGGTCATGTAATTGTAAGGCAACTTCTAATATATGTGAATGAGTTTGAATGTATTTGGTATTTTATTTCAGTTAAACTAGGAGGGATTTGCATAGAGACTTGTATAAAAATACTTTAATATGAGGAATTCCTGGGGTCATAATGGTTTTCAATCTGTTATGTTATAGTCATGTATGATGTTTCACAAATAGTACCTTTCGTTGTCTTGATTTGTTGTTTGTACAACCTGCAGTTGTCACTATAGTGTAACATGTACGGGTGACACAGTTTTCTAAGGATGTTCGATGATACTAGTGTCAGAGACATTTTAAGCCAAATTCTTGTTTTCAATGTTTCCACAGGAGAAGAAAGTGAAAATTGACACTCGCAAAGCATTCGAACCTCTCCAGGTGATGCCTAAAATCAAAGATGCTGTTCCTCCTCCTCCGAAGAAAAGTAAACCTCCCACCTTTATAAAGTAAGTATTGTATGATATAAAAATATCATTTACGACACACCTGCTTTTAACAGGTACACAAGACGCAACTGGATAATTAAGTCACTGTTTACAATTTATACAAGGCATTTCCTCCCTCAATAGACTCTATATTATTGAAATAAATTATTATACCCCCCACAAACAAGTTTAGGGGGGTATATAGGAATCACTCTGTCCGTCCGTCTGTCTGTGCAGATTCTTGTCCGGGCCATAACTTCTTTGTTCTTTGAGGTAGGCATACCATATTTGGCATATGGGTGTATCACTATGAGACGATGTGTCGCGTATATTGATGACCTGTGTCTAGGCCATAATTCTTGTTCTTTGACAGTATTCTACATAATTAGCAATAATGGTTATCAATAGAAGAGGATGTATTGCCACATTCACTGACCTATATATGATTGACCATAATTACCTGACTTTGGACCTAAGTCGATAAGTTTTCTAAGGATTATATTGGCATTTTAGTGTTACCATGAAGGGATGTATAAACTTTACATTCATGACTCTGTATAACTTGACTGATCCAAAAAGGCAAACTAAAGGTTTTTAACATGGATTCTGTGGCGGGTATACTTCTTTGTTCGCTCAGTTGACTCAAGTGAGCGTAAAGATATGTGGGTGGCGGGGGGTGATCTTTGTGAGTTTTACTCACAGTATTTCTAGTTTATTTTAAACATAGATTTTTTAAAAAGTATTCAGTCACATTATTAGAGAAATAACCACGCCAATAGATCATAAGCAATGTTGTTGGACACTAAATTACAATCTATAAATACAGTGAAAGCAAGGAGTAAATCAATTCATTGGTTAAATTTGAACATATTAAGTATAATATTGTCTCCACCTCTGACAAAATTCTAGGAAATTGATTGACTGTGAAGGATACATTTCCTTGTATTTTTATTTTTTTATTTTTGTGATATTGGCCTGGGGTTGAAAATAGGGAAAGCTGGCCATGACAGGCCTCTGCCAGTATCACATACCGGTATTTTACTCTCATCCATACATGTATATCATTCACATTTGAAGACAGTAATCAATGTGATTATTTGTGGTTAAAATTTCATGGCAGACTTTCTTTATTGTTCAGGGTATGATATAATCTGTGCATGGTGTAATAGATATTATAGGTATATATAAAGTTAAAACGCATGTTATTTTTGATACTCCCAGGAAACCAACGCCCAAGAGGAGGATACATCTCAGAAGCTCCAGCACCTACGATGCAGATCCGCAAATGAAGGACCTCTGGACTTCCTAGCTAAATACTGCATCATAGGTACTAATGTCACTAATAACTGCATCTTAGTAACGTGATGACTCACTAACTACTGCATGCATTAGGTAACGTGATGACCTCACAAATACCTGCATCATCAGGTAACGCGATGACTCATAAATACTGCGTCTCAAGTATTAAACACGTGATGACCGTCCTAATATGCATCATCAGGTAACATGATGACATCATAAATACTGCAATACGGTAACATGATACTCACTAATACTGCATCTTAGTAAACATGATGAACTCACTAAATACTGCATCATTAGGTAACACCAGTGTAACGGTTGGAGAAGGTCCGATTTTAATTTACGGTATAGATTGGTCATTATTTTTAGATTCAAATATTGATTTAGCTGCGTGGACACTGTC
>CAJDSM010078612.1:4557-15416 GCA_903981925.1 Ostrea lurida
ATTTATCAACTTTTTTTGGTCATGTTACTGAAAATTTTATACAAAACTATTATTGTATAAATATGCAACAATGGGCAAAGAAAAACAAAATAACATATAATTTTTCAGGCCAAAAACTTTTAATTTTGATGAAGGAGGCAGGTTTTTTTTCCTTTGGTTTTTTTTTTTTTTTTTAGTAAAATGGCTGTAATACGAGTTATCTTTTCTTTATATGAAGAATGAGTTGTCTGAGCAATGGAGTGTATACTATTATGCTTATACACGAGTATGAATTCAATTATATTCATCAAAACCTGGAGAAAGATCTACCAAAGAAAATTGACAACATAAGAGTTACCTCATTAATGAAAATTGACCCCCCGGTCCAAAATTTATAATTCAAGTCACCCTTGTCCCAAAGATGTTTCCTAACAAATTTGAGAAGAATTGGAATAGTAATTATCAAGAAGAATTTAAATGTTCCACAACAGACGTCGCAGGACGACGGAAGAAACCCAGCAGCAATATGGATTACTTCTGGTGATCTATACAAAGCCATGATCTTACCTTAGAGAACTACTCCAAGACTTTTCCAATAATTCATGGGCGCGTCAGGCAGCATATCAGCAGACTGCCACCTTGCGGTATCTGTCTCGTTTGAAAGACAATTTTTTCAAAGGGAGACTCCCTCCTCGGATGAAACTATGACAGACCACTTTCCTACAAAAGTCAAAATAAAGTGTCACTTTTCTAAAGAGTTAGAATCGACATATCAATTTACCCTCCGCAAGCAAGACATTCAATATGAAATTTATTTACAAGTAAGAATTATAACTATTCAGTATCGACTGTGCATTTCAAAGACAGACCAAAAATTCAAAAATTTTGAAACAAACTAATAACATTGCATGAATGTTCAAACAACAAGTAAATGATAAATTTATTATATACCCCGGCCTTAGGTTCAATTATCTTGCCATCCATTCATGAATCCTATGTATAGAATTGAATCGTAAAACATGGAATTTAGTCATGTTGGCCTTACCTGAATTAATTTTTCTTTTATTGCTAATTGTCCTTGCTATATTATAATCAAATTCCATATCTTTAACAGTCCCTTTTTCTGCATTTCTAAATCCTGTAAATAAAAATAATAAAATAAAATATTTTAGCATTAATTACAGATCAATATAGGATTAAACATTCTTTTTTAAAGAATTTTCTCGATGTGTAAAACTCTGGATCATTTTACTCACAAACTGATAAAAGTTGATGAGCACTTTAAGTTTGTGAGCTAAAATGTCCAGAGTCTACACATCGATACATTTTTCAAAAAAGAATGTTTAATTCTTAATCAATTCCAAATTTGTTCACTGTATGAATAAGTTAAAAAAATTTGAATAGTTCCGTGCGTTTACGTGGAACAAACTTGGCCGGGAGGTTACCAAACTCACATTACACTCACTGGCGTGGAGGTACCAGAACTCTTCTTGAGCAAGTTTTCAGATCCTCATACTTACACTCCGTGCTCTGAGACATGCACAAGATGAATGCAAGAAACACAACCTGGTCGTGCATTGATAAATTATCATTTAATTTTATTTCAGTGATCACCGTAGCACCGATTCTCATTTGGTTAAACCCCACCTTTCAAGATTTTGTGGGTGATTTTTCATCACGTTACCTGAACCCAACAAGTAAAGTCTAATGAACAGTAAATTTTGTTGTTGGTATATAAAATTAAAAATGATACGAAATACATTTAATATTTTTCGGTATAATGCAGGTTATCAACCGAGAATTTTAGACGGTAAAAGCTTTTCATCAATGTGCTTCGCGCAATTGATCGAGTTTTACTGTCTAAAGATTCGGTGATACCAATGCAATCAGCCGATAAAGAATTAATGATTCATTTCTTTTATCAGCAATCAGAGTACATAGCTTGAGAATGAAAGTATGGTATAATTTTAATAAACTCCAGGCAGCCGTATCACACTCAGCTTTACATTAAGGCCCAAAACGTATTAAGTGTGTTTTACTGTCACTCCTGGAAAAAAATTAGATCAGTAGGTCAGAATAAGTTTTTTTTGCTACTTTAGCTATGTTTTGTGTATATCATTTGAGTAATGTAATTGTATGTTTACAGTTTTAATAGCCCTGTCAACTGCTTTGGAATGTTGTTTTCTTGCGTTTTAAAATGGGGTAAAAATCAGTTGGGCTCTGGACCAGAGACAAATTTTGGAAACATTAGCAACATTTTCCCCCCCAAAAAAAGGTGTTAGGGTAGGGGTAAAAAATAAGGTCGTCGGATGACAGTAAACAACATTTTTTTTTTTTGGCCTAAGTTCTCACACTTACCCGACACTTGTCCTTGTATTCTCGCTGTAGCTGTCTCTCTAACACTTACCCGACCACTTGTCCTTGTTTTCCCGCTGAGCTGTGTAAACGACTCCTCCATTTTTCCATCTGATCCTTCATTGCTCCCACACCATTTGTACACCAGGCTGTGCTTCTTCGTAGCAGCTGCGGCATTCATGCAATCATCGTTGCTGTGTATTTCTCGTGGCCAGTTCGGAAGCTTCAGCCGTGATGGAAGGAAAAAACAATAACTAGTGAACGAGTGTCGCTAGAGATGTGCACATAACGTGAATAACTCTAGGTAAGGTGCACGACGTGATGTTCGTTATCGGTATACTGCATGTGGATTGATTTTGTATGTTACGTGATGCGACTAGTTGCCGATTCGCTCATGTGCTTAAAGAACTGCTCTTTTTAAGGAATTGAGGTGATTTTTTCGATCACGTGTGAACAACAAGTATATAATCTAATGAACGATTATTTTGTTGTGTGTAATATAAAATTAAATGATATTTTAAAGATATAAATCTTAATGATTTTTCGTGATATGCAGGTTAAGGAGCCGAGTGTTTAGGTGGAATGTGCTCGATCGAAATGGTGCGTGTCGCGGCGTTGGTGATTTTTGGAGTTTGTTAGGCGTCTATTTATATTTCGGTGTCGATACCTGTGCGGAGCAGCCTGAAACAATTGAAGCGAGCCTGTGAACGTTCATCGCTGGGTGATATAGTTACCTTAGGCAGGGAGTTCTTGTTGTCAGTATTCGATTTCTGTAAGTCTCGTGGGTGAATGACAGGAGGTATTGTGTAGTTGGGGCACGTGAGTTAATTTATTTTCAATATTGTGTTGCAGTGCGTTGATTGTGCCTGATTTTATGGGTATTATATTTATATGAAGGTATTTATGCGATGTCGGTGTATTCTCTTATCATCCGTATTTGTCGATAGATTTTATTATATATACCATATTGACTTATGTCCTCAGTTGAGTTCTGACTCTTATTGTATCGTTTGACTTTCTAAATATTCGTAAAGAAGCACTGTCTTCATTGTTGAGTATGTTATTTTTTTTATTTGTATTGTAAAGTTTATTTTGTTGTTATCTAGTAGTATTAATAGTGATTTTTATATTGTGTTCTTCTGTGAACCCATGATATATTTCTTCAGAGTTTTTGTCTTATCTTTGTAGGTCTCATGTTTGCATGTGACTTCGTTTGTCCTCTTGTTGTATCCTTTTTAATTTCTATATATGGTATAATATCTTTTGTCTTCTTGGGTAGTTTTTATTTTTTTTTCTATGTTATGTTCTATTTGTATTATATGTGGTTGGTACTGCTATGTGTGGTGTTATTAATATGCTTTATATGTACTATAATAAGTGTCTGTTTGTTGTAACTGTCTATTGTGTGTCTCTGTATCTGATGTATCGAATGTTTGTTGATCGGTAGTGAGATGACTATCATGTATATCTTTTTTTTTTCTCTATGTATATCCTTTCTTTCTTCCCTCTCTCTATATTGTTTTTGGCTTAGTGGTGGAAGTGTGTAGTATGTTTATTTATTTGTATTCTATTATTAGTGATCCTGTTCTTTCCGATGTGTTAGATGTATGTCTATGTACTTTTTCTATATTGTAATTATTCAATTAGTATTGTATAAAATGATGTCTTCATATATGTTTATTTCTATTATGATATTATTCATCTTTAGTGTGGATTCTTTTTTATATATTGTGTCTCTGCTCTTTTCTTTTCTCTTCTATGTGCTATGTAAACCTCTTTATCCTCTCTAGTGTTATCACTTATATTTGTTTATATCGATTAATTGTGTGTGTGTATAAATGTGTCTCTTCTCGTTGTCTTCTATTTGCTATCTATCTTTTATTTTTATCTATGTGTGTTGTTCTCGTCTTTTATATATCTGTGTGTCGGTTTGTGTTGTGGTTTGTTATATATTGTTATAGTTAGTATGATTTTTTTTTGTAATATATATGTGTGTGCGATATGTTGTGTGTTTCATGTTTGTTTTTTCTGTTGCTCTCTTCTCTTATCCCTCCGTATGTGCCTCGTCAGGTGTGTGTTATGCTTATTGTATCTTTGTATATTTATTTTCTATATGTTTTTTCTTTTATTTCTCTTTCTCTTTTTTTGTTTTCCCAATATTGATTGTCTAATATTGTGTCCATATATTGTTTATAATAGTATATATGTATCTTGTGTGGTTTATATTACATGTATATGTTAATAGTTTATTATGTTTGTTGTTTCCACTATGCGGCTGTTGTATGAGAGCGTCTGTTCATCAAATGGGATGAGTCGATGTATGCGGTTCGTGTCTGCCTTATCTTTCTTACTCACTTACTAATTTACTCTTCTATCTTTTTCTGAATGTATTATGATATATTTGTACAAGTTGATTTAGATATTTAGTTGTTCCTCTATTGTTCTATTTTCTAATTAATTTTTATATTTCTTGTCTTATTTTTGTTTTTGCCACATGTATCTATCAAGTTTAGCTAGTGAAAAAGATGCGGGCACAATGTGTGTTGTACTTTTTATATTTTTTTTTTGTTTTTTATTTCTATGTATGGTACCTTAAGTTGGTTTGGTCCTCCGCCTTCGATTTGGGTGCAGTAAACCGCTCGACTCTTGTTTTTTTTTTTTTTTTTTTTTCTCTTTGCGGGGGTATCATTCTTTTTTAATATGTGTATCAATTTGGTGTAGAGTCTGGTTCGTTTGTCCTGTTCTGTTTATGTATATGCATTTTGGTTTTGCGTCGAGTCCTGTGGTGGTTTGCAAAAGACCGATGATGTTTGAATAGGGGTCATCTTGGTGGCAGTGTTGGTTTGCCTCCACCTTCTCCAGGCCCAGGGGTGGGGGGGGGGGGGGGCAAAGCCGGTCAAATTGACAAATGCAGTGGATTTTCTTTTTCTATGCGTGTTGCCTCTATATATGATTGTTGTCAAGTACCTAAGTGTTGAATATAGAATGGACTGTGTTTGTGGGATGTTCTAAGTAAATTGAATGTTGAAATAATATTTGGCTGCAAAGGTTGGACCTATGGTGCTAGTCAATTACAAGTGGGGCTCCACCCGAAGTATTCTTAATATTCCGATAGTCCTAGGTGGCATTGAAAGGTGCGTAACAATTGATATTAGATGGATATACTGCCGTGGCTGCAGTCCTATATTATAGTCTCATGTTGTGTTGTGTTTGATATGGGTACTAGTATAGAGGAAATAGAAGATGTTTGTTTCAAATTGTGTTTACACTAATATATCTATATGTATTTCTAAGTTTTGGCCGCTCCTGTCTCCTGGGGTCTTAGTAATCCTTCCTACCACTGGTGGTAGTCCTATCTTTAATATTGTACAATGTGTGGAGATTTGGTTCCGGCCTTTGCTTCGTTCGTATCTTGTTCTATCGTAGTGTCTGGGATGTTGGCTTCGCAGGCATGTGGCTTTCGGTGTGATAATGTATAGTAATGATGTGTGTTTTGTGGAAATTAGTTGTGTGTTCACGGGGGTGGCAGTGTGGGTGGTCCTTCTCTACTCTTTTCGCTTTCCAGTTTATTTTTTTTTTTTTTTTTTTTTTTTTTTTTTTCTTTTTTTTTTTTTTTTTTTTTTTTTTTTTTTTTTTTTTTTTTTGTTTGTTTTTTTTTTTTTTTTTTTTTTTTTTTTTTTTTTTTTTTTTTTTTTTTTTTTTTTTTTTTTTTTTTTTTTTTTTGTTTTTTTTTTTTTTTTTTTTTTTTTTTTTTTTTTTTTTTTTTTTGTCCGTAGTGGGGGGCTATTGAGACTCTGGTAAGTGAATCTAATGTTTTGTGAGGTTGCCCTTCTTGTTCTCTATATAGATGTCTGCATAACCTTAATAGTGGGAAAAGGAATATTGGACCTGGGTTGATTTTTAGTTCTAAGAAGAATAGTGTTGAATAAAGTTGTCATATTTGTGAAGCTTTTTGGATCGATCGCTACGACGGACCGGAATACTTCAATGGCATATATGGGGCCACCGGAGTGTGGTATTCTTTCAGGTGACCGAAAAATGTAGAAGAGTGGATGGCTGGAGTATGTATTGGGAGCACGAGGCTGAAGATTAAAAGCCATATGGACCTCGGGTAGAGATGCGGTTGGAGAAATTAGAAGCAGACCAAGAGGACCGGTGGGGGGGAGATAATTAGAGACCAGGAGAGAATGGGTAGTGTTTGGGGCACTTGAGGGTGAACAGTGTAGGAAGTCTGAGGGTTTGAGCGCTGTGTGGTATGTAATTTTAGTCATTATGTCAAGTGTTCATGCTGGGACATGAGTTCAATTACGTACATAAATACTACGGGCAGGGTTTGAGGGTGATGAAGTGAGATTGGGGATGCAGGAGCACAGAAGGTCGGACGGGAGGGAAGGAGGTGTGCATGGGGCTTTGGGAACTCGGAGGTGTCTAGTGATGGGAAATGGTGGCTAAGGCGAGATGAGAAGGGATGTGGAGGAGGAGGTGGTGGGTTGTACGAGCCATTTCTCTGAAAGTTTAGCGGCACTGCAGAGGGAGATCTGTTTGACTAATTGTTTGCTCTGGGTTGAAAGGGCTTTTTGCTATGATGTTGAGGCTCGTGTGCGCGGTCTATCTTTCAGGGCCGTGTGAGCGTCAGTTTTTGGAGGTGAGCGTGTAAGCGGTGCCACACCGGCGGGAATCGGGGTTATGCCTTTTTTTTTTTTTTTTTCGGTGGGTGGGGCGTTGTGGGCGTTGCAGTCCGAGTTAGGACGTTGTCTTCGAGGCAGTTTGCGGCCGCGGACGACTATCGTGCATTGGGTTATGTGCTGAGGGCTGGAGAAGATTATATGTAATATGTAGGGGAAATGGACCAGGTGTGCCGATGGCCTCTGGAAAAGCAGGATATTTAGGTTGTCGAGCTAATATGGGACGATGGTGGGATCTATGTCGTGTGTGGTTTGAGTATTTAATTGCTTGTATGTAGTGTGTTGTCGTGAGGGTGGTAGAGTGTGATGTGACTTGAATCCAATTATTTTCTAATTGATTCTATTTTTCTATTAAAATTTTGAGTATTAATTTGTTGTCTATGTTTGTTTTGAGTTTTACGATAGTAATGTATATATGTCACTCACTTAAGTTCCTTTGTTGATGTAACAAGTTGTCTTCTGATTGTCTGTTGTCTGTTTTATCAAAATATTGCTTCCAGAAAATATCCTATATTTGTGTTTCATAATGAAAATGAGATGTGAGTAAATCACTGGTATCTGTTTATATTGTGTTGATTAGATAATGAACTTTGTAATTTGTTAGAAAAAAATCTGCTTTCAATGAGAACTTTAAATCTAAATAAGTTAATATACTGTTAAACAAAGCAACTGGGCATCTGTGCCTTTGTGTTACATATCTAAGGTGAATTTTTGGAAGTGTGTAATCTCACTTGGTAGTGTTGTTTATACTCAACAAATGGTTTCGGTGTTCGAGAAGTTTTTTGCTGAGGCGTAGTTGTAGTTATATACCTTAGTGAGCTTTTTATAACAAAAGAAATCGGCAATATAAATTGAACAGTTTCAGTTCAAACCATATCTAATCCCTTTATGGTGAATGTGACAGTTTTTGAATTGGGTGCAAGAAACAGAACTATTCTACGATAGAGGTATGAACATTTTCTACAATTTCTAAACTACGCACTGGGAATTGTTTTTTTAATTACGTTCGGTGATGACGTACTCCTTTCATCTCTTCTTCTGGTTGTGATCAAGCGACGTTCGTGACCGTTCGCAGCCGAAATCTATGAATCGTACTTCCTCTTCCGCGAACTCATTTGTAGTCAGATCGTACTCAATCCCAAGAAAATTCTATGTTAAATGTGTTCTATATCATCATATGCAATATCCCAAGAATATTCTATTAAAATATCAATATATCAGTAAAATACCTGTAATTCTCAAATGGGTTCATTCTTGATCCCCTGCTTTTATGTTGAGACCGTGGTCCGGCGTTTTCCCTATATTTGGTGATTTTAAAAAACTCCTGAATTTCAAACACAGTGATCTTCGAACTACCCGCATATGTCGAACTATTTTTCAAGGTCCCATGTGCCCTAGTTTCATCTCTGGGTTGTAGTCTCGAGTATCTATGTAAATTGATGCTATTTCTAAAAATGATCATTAATGTTCAAATCTAGTAGCGCAAGTGGGACTGTAATATTTAATGTGAGAACTTCCCGTTATTGTCCACTCCAAGATTGCCCACTGTGATTCCAAGTGACGGCATCAGTGGAATACGTGGGCCATTCAACAATCACTTGGAGCTGTGCTGTACGCCTTGCACTGACTTTCATTTTTGATTCTATAAAAAATATCTCCTGGTGCCTATGTGTCGATCATCAATCATAGTAGTTGTTAATTGTGACTTCCAAACCATCAATTTGGCGGCTTGTGTGCTTGCTTTCCCTGGATCCTTCATTGAGCCATGTCCTGGTTATAAGTTCACTATTCTGTATTAACGTTAAAGTCTATTGAGCTGTGGTGGTTAGATCCAGACTGACATGTGACACCTCTTATTTTTTGGAGCAAAGCAGGTTCGATTCGTCTTAGTGTTTCATCTCTGTTTATCATATATTGAGTATATTCGATTACTAGGCCCCTGTTTAAACTTACTTTCACTTTCCCTTTACCAATACCTACCCACTAGACTTTCACTTTCCCTTTACAAAATACCTACCCACATAGACTTTTCACTTTCTCTTTACATACCTACCCACTGGACTTTCACTTTCTTCTTTTACAATATCTACCCACTAGACTTTCCACTTTCCCTTTACAATACCACCAACTAGACCTTTCACCTTTCCCTTTGACAATACCACCACCCCACTAGACTTTCACTTTACAATACCTACCCCACTGGCTTTTTACTTCTCTTTACATACCTACCTGCTCGATCTGAACTTTCTTGAGGAAACATCATGAGATTTTTGTCTCTTTCTTCCTGTAAAAAATAAGACTCAGTTTTTAACATATATGGAATAAGAAAAGCACAATGAAAATGCATTGACCAGCCTTGAGTGAATCACGATGCACAAATAATTAGATTAAATCCCTAAAATCCTGTTTTCCCAAAAAAGGGAGGTAACTCCTTAAAATAATATCTTACACTAAATGAAACAAATTCTCTGATGTTAACTTTAAAATATGATGATGGATCACGAATATTAACACAAAAACTAAATGTGTTTAATATAAACTGTGTATGACAGCGACTGAAATTCATAAATCATTTTAAGAAAAACTAAAAACAAAATGATAGCTGGTTAAGGTAAATTGTAAATCTTGGACGATATACCTTGATGGTATATGACTCTGTGTATCAACAAACAACATCAACTCTATAGAACTTATCAATAAACATATAATCCTAATTTTAAGAAATTCCCTTATTCATTTTTTACACCCTGGACCTTTGATTGGTGCCTTGACCTTAATGTCACTGATTCAAAATCACAACATATTTTCCTGGGATGGACGGAACGTCAGTGCAACAGGGTGTTTTCAACCATAGTTAGGACTCTTAACATACATTTTATGCTTTATTTTACAGGAACTTTTTGTCAAAATGACCCTTGGTTATAGAGGTAGGCAGGAATGAAAAAAATTCTTATCCCTTATGGCTATACTAGATATACTCTCAAAGTTTGATATATTCTAGCTCCTGTACCTTTAAGATGTTAAAATTTACTTCTAGTAATTGTTTTCATGATTCACATGAAACACATCAACACAAAAAACTTTCGTGCTTATTTACCATGTAATAATTTTTTCCCTCTTTGAGTATTTTTAAATAAGATGAATATTTCTATTACTGTTCTATGCATTTTTCTATTGAATCCTGAAATCTCCTAAAGTGTCTGCAATAAACATATAACTAATCTATAACGTTTCAGATCTTTTTTGTCCCTAAATGTCAATCATAAAGAAAAAGTGACAAAATAGTCATTGATATACTGTAATCAAGCCCATAATGAACTCTTTCTATATAAGTCACCTGAGTAATAATCAGTCCCTCCGTATTTGATACTATCTTTCTATTTATATTAGTCACCGAGTAAAATGCCCATAATGACATCTTTTTTCTATTTATAGGTCAACTTGAGTAAATAATCAGCCCCCATAATGAACATCTTTTTCTATTATATAGTCACTGTATGTAAAATCAGGCCCCGTAATGAACATTCTTTCCTATATGTTCCACCGAGCAAATCAGCCCTCCGTAATGAACATTCTTTTCTATAGTCAACTCGAGTAAATCAGCCCCCGTAATGACATCTTCTATTATATTTGTCCCGTAAAATTTACTCTTTCTTCGTTATTTTATTTTGTACATCTTTCTTAAGTCACCTGAGTAAATCAGTCCCCATAATGAACAATTTTTCTATTATTAAGTCACCGAGTAAAATCAGCCTCCCGTAATGAATATCTTTCTATAGTCACCGAGTAATTAATCAGCTCCCGTATATGAACATCTTCTATTATATAAGTCACGAGTAA
>CAJDSM010078659.1:665-14104 GCA_903981925.1 Ostrea lurida
AAAATTGGTACCGTATGATTTATATTATACTTTACAGGTTATGTGACAAAAGATTAACCATATCCTAAGAAAACAGCTTTTTCTTATTAGCAGATTTGAAAAAAAGTATGCCCCTGTCACAATCAGTGCGCTCTATTTACCTGATTTGTGATAATGAAATTTAATTTTGAATGAAAAAGTCACGTGACCAGTTTGAAGAATCCTATAAAGAATTCAAAACTAAGCGACAAATAAGCAGGCAATCACATATATAGGATGTATATAAGTAGGCCAAGTAAATAATGTGTTAAACGTAATCTTAATCACAAAATATAATGTATACAAAGTTCCTTTGAATGGCAACACAAACCTACTACAAAAGCGAAGACAGGACCAGGAGTAAGCATCCTCTGCTGACCGGTCACACCCGCAAAGTAAACAGGGTTACCCGTCGTCAAATCTAGTATGAAAATGACAGTCTAACAAAGGATATACAATAAATCAGTCAACATATGACTGATAGGAGGAATGAACTGCGTAACAATCAGTAAGAGACAAAATGGACACCGATAAAATGTGTGATAAATTGCAATAGATAACCAAAACGATCAAAGACTTTCCGAAGCATTGACGTTGTACGAAATTACATGTGAAATATATCTACTAATTTTATCTTTTGGCACTACATTGATCACTTTCATAAAGTTTTACTTTCATGTTTCGGATTTCCAACATTTCGGTTTGAGCATCACTGAAGAGACATAATTTGTCGAAATGCGCATCTGGTGCATAAAAATTGGTACCGTATGTGATTTATATCTGAAGAATGGCGTATTTTGCACATAAAGGCATGTTAGGTTTATAAATCGAGATAAAATGATCTGGGACGCTTAGAGTCTTTTTTCTTATGCAAGGTCTGTTTTCTTCCCAAGGAATTCGTGATTTATTTTAGAGAATAGAAATACTTCATATTCTTTCTGCCTTTTATCAAAAGTAAAAATTCGTATTTAAGTAGCATGAAAAGGCGTAGATAACGAACAGTGATCGAAATCGTGATAATTTCTGTCTCTTAACAATATAGAAACAGGTCTGTTACCAAAGGAGGATTGATCGTGCTTATGGACTTTACAATGGGCTATTGGAAAACCTGATCACAAAAACTACAAAGACATGACGTATTCTCTACAAAAAGGAACGCTAATTTTATGAACCGAGTGACAATAGTCTGGAGTAGCCAGCGGCTTTGTTTTACCTGATGCATTGCCTGATTTCGTCCAAAGAAATTGTCATTATTAATTTCCTTGTTCCGTGATCCATTGAATATTTCTTACCATCTACATTGGTCTGCTCCTTATTTTCAAATTGGCCATAAACTTATACAGAATATATGCAAGATCATACTTTGACCTACTTAAACATACTGAATTATCAAACAATATTTCAAAAGAATTTGTAATGATTTTACTTCTTCTCTATTATACTGAAAATGTATTTTATATACAAATAGGCGAAGGTAACATCGTGTTAAACATAATCATAATAAAAACAAAACATATACAAAATCGAATATAGAGCAACACAGACCTCCGACAAAAGCGAAGGTAGGATCGGGTGCCATGGAGTGGTAAGCATCCTCTGCCGACCGGTCACACCCGCCTTGAGCCCGTTGTCGAAATAGAGTAAATGGGATTACCCGTCGTCAAATGTAGTAGGAAAATGACAGTATATCAAATTGTGTTCAGATTTCATTTTTGATTGAACGTTTGTATCCTGATAATAAAATTGTTAAGGTATGTCTTTTAAGTATTCATTTTCCCTTTCAGAAACCATATTTCTCTTGCCCTTGCCTCGGGAAATAAGCTACAATCAGGGAACTTAAACCTTGTAGATTTTCCCATATGGCATAAAACTACGCATTGCACGACGATCCTTTATGTTTGCTTATGATTGCTTATTTGTGATAAAGTATCTCTTTCATATAACTGACAGGTAAACCTGAACCACCCCTGAACTTTACTGGATACTCCTACAGTAGTGGTTACGTCAATCTGACCTGGATATCAGACTTCAATGGTGGACCGGAACAATTCTTTATCTTATCACGGAAAGATAAATCCGGATGGATTGAGGTCGCCAACATAACAGATCCCGGAGAAGGTGCCATGGGGTATTATGACCCAGGACTTTTAAACCCAGGTCGCGAATACCGGTATCGGTTGGAGAGTTGCAATGGAATCAACTGTTCTTCTCGTCCTGCAGAAGTAGAGGTTACAGTGTTAGGCAAGGCTTTCATTAACTGAATTTTTTCCCCGAAAAATATAGTGCGACGCATATAAGTTAACGCTGTTTTATAAACGAGAATTAAAAACACAATGTTGGTAATACAAACAGTTTAAGTAAGAGATCATGGGGATAATCCTGAATTTTATCACATTGATAAATTTCTGTTACTTGTGAATAAGTTAACACTATTTTTGTGGCTATGTGAAACTAAAAAAATCATACAGCTAAATATATCAGGGGATGATAATAATGATCATGATAATTCATTACTTCACTTTTGAGAAAAGATGGATATAACAATGATCATTCTCACAAGTCGTAAATGGAAATACAACCTAAGAGATGAACAAACACGAGCCCTATGGATACACAACCGGTGTGATCAAGCGACCGTATCACTAACCAATGACATATTTAAAATGTAAACGTAAAAGTAAAAGTAGCAGGTGCGTCCTAAAAGTTGCAATTTCTGATTTACTACTTTTGATCGTAACTATATGGTTTCTCTACGATCACAACAGAGCTCCTACTTGCATTACGATTGCCATATTGGTTCTGATTATTTGCAGGCATGGAGATTATAAAACTATTTTGAGCACGTTTTTATACTCAAGCTCAAACTCATTGATTAAAATATGTATGAAACTTTGATATATCCTCATTCTTGTACTCAACTGTAGTAAGTGTTCGATGTGTTTTAATTCGGAATTTGTTCAGAGGTTTACTTAAGGTGAACACAGCTGCATTTAGATAAATGAATCGGCAAAGAGAATGATTTTGAACATGAGTACAACAAAAAGGTTTTATAACCACCAGGCCAAGTAGATTTTACCTGACTTACAAATGTAGTTTGTTGACACTGAGGAGGTAGAAACAATGACTTGATGACTCCAATGTATATTTGGAATGGGCAGGGAACCTTTTATCATAATTATACCCTGGGCAACAAAATTGGGTGGGGGATTTTATACTGAAATTGGGTTGTCTGTCCGCTTGTAGATGCAACTCATATTTTGAAAGATGATTACATGTAAACAATAGATTCCATATTCATGCTAAGATGCAAAATATGTGTATTATTTCTATATCAGAGTGTAATAGCAGATATTTCCTGAGTAGTAAGAACCCGGATCTTCATTATCGGAATAACTCGGACTGTTGGCCTTGTGGGAACTGCAGAGACAACTTGCAGTGTAACATGACAACTGGTCATTGTTCTGAAGGATGTCATATCAACTTCCAACCGCCCTACTGTACAGGTATATCATGGACAGGTTTTGATATATTAACTCAGCGGAGCTTGTGGTGACAGATCTATCGTGGCATTTCTGCCCTTCAGTTGTCATAAGAAATGAATCTTATATTTTTTTCGGGTGATGCGCGAAGCAGGCATGGGGGATTATGATTACGTTTGACACAATGTTAACTTCGCCTTTTTGTATCATTAGGATATATTAATTCTAATATAGTAACACGGTGACATAGAAATGCGTTGGGTATTCGAAGTTCATGTATATCACTTGAATGGTATACATAGAGATTTGAAATCCCATCTAATTGGCTAAACTTTATAAAGGATAAAGATTACGCATTTCAATGTATCCTAGGCTAATGAAAGTCAATAAATATTCTCAAATATAAAGGAAGAAGGGGTTGGAATATGCAATTATTACAAAATGAAATTAAGACACTCAAGCGACTGACTTCACCAAAACGTCTGGAGAACGGAATAGCTTGGTGATATATCATTAAGCATTAGGCTGCTTTTTAGGTTACTGAATGACATAATTTTTTCCCGTTTGTCATGTAAACTATTGCAGTCGCGTGCATCGAAGTTAGGATTAAAATCAAAACCAGGTTAAAGCAGCCATCTTTAGCTTTTTTGGATATTAATTAAAATAAATTTTATTATTTTCAGAGTTGATTACACCTGATCAATCGAACACTCGTGAGTATCGCCACTTATCTGTATTTATTTAATCATTTAATTTCTATACTGAATTAAGCAAAAAACATTTAGTGAGATAACACAATAATCAACCTTATATTTCCTAAGACAATATAAATAGAAAATTGGATAAATACTGACCTATGGATGTACCAGATCTGGAATCAGGTGCCTAGGAGGAGCATCAACTGTTGCTCGGTCACATCCACCATTAGCCCCATACATTCGGATGGCAAATGAAACAATATGTAATCAACATTAATGTGCAAAAATCGTACTTACTTGGTTTGAAGAATCGTTTTTGAATCAAATTCAGAGTACCAGTGTGTAGAATTACAGTTATGCTTAAAAAGGTATTTGTTTGAACACTAATTACAATATGTAGATATCTCTGTTTTGCAATGACAAAAAAGTAGTAGGCTGCATATATAGAGAATAATGCATACCTATTTCCATATCACACCCTGTATGAACTCGAGACACCAATATCAGCCCGAGGGCCGAAGACCCGAGGGCTGATATTGGTCGAGGGCTGATACAGGGTGTGATATGGAAATAGGTATGTTTTATTATGTTTATTACATACTTAGTAATAACATACAAAACAAGTCATATTTAAACAATAAAATCTCATCTCCCCAACACCTTCATTCCTTCCCGTGTCTACTGCTATTTGAACTTCGATGTTTTCTGCTAGGCCTAGTTCCATAATGGGCTGCGTCAACTCCAACAAATCAACTGAATCATGATCACTAGTATCATTTAATTCGCATAAATATTCAAGCTCACTCAATCTATTCCTAATGCGTCAAAACTTTGTTCCCTCCTTCGATTTCTCGTTTATCCAATGACATGTTTACGTTCGCCTGCATGATGTATACTACATAAATGATGAAGCGGTAAAAAGCAAAGGGGTTCCGAAAAGAGGTGTTCCGCACGCGGAGGCTGATATGGATTTGCAGGGCTGATACAGGTTTCAGCCCTAGGGCTGATACGGCTATTGTAATGTCATCTGTATCGCACATGCAAAAAACCTGTATTTATTACTGAGTATGTAATAAACAGCAATATATGCATTCGATTTTTTTCTAAGGTGGCTGGTATAGGACGATTTAATTTTTTATATTTTGATTTAAAATTTTATTTCCTGCAAACCATTTTGTTCTCATTTTTTTACCCGTTCTAAACTATCCACTGTAGCTTTAGAAGTAAGGGCAGTGTTTCTGTCTTTACCAATCTTAATGAACAAATCAAAGCAACGCTATTTTTGTATTTTCAGTTCAATTAACGACGATTGTATTAGCCATAGTCTGCACAGTTCTCTTGGTTACCCTAGCAATAATAGCTGGAGTAGCTTTCCGACGAAGATTAAAGAGACGTCTAGAGCGCAAACCATCGCAATCAGAGAATGAAGTCAATGCGCCAATGAACGCAACAGAAGAGCAACAGCAACCAGAGGATACATATGATTATCCCTTAAATGAGTTCGAAAAGATCAACGCAGGAACAAATGATCACACTTCCACAACACAAGAGCAACCGCAACCAGATGATACATATGAATGTCCCTTAAATGAGTACAAAAAGATCAACGTAGCAACCGATGATCACGCTTGCATAACACCAGAGCAACCGCAACTAGAGGGGACTGATGAGTATCCCTTAAATGAGTATGAAAAAATCAATACAATAATCGATGTCCACACGTATGATAAGGTCGCGTGAAGACGCTATACAAAATATCCATATCGGATGAAAGCCTTTACTTTTATGTTTGGGGTATATTTCCCTATATCAGTTAACTTGTAAACACGATTTGATACAATCATTTTATTTCATCAACATTTTCAATAAAACAACGTAAACTATTAAAGTTCTTCAACATGATGTCAAATGAATAACACCGTAAAACTATTAGCTCCTTTTTTCCCATGTTTGCTGCAGCCATATTGATTAAATTTACATACAATTCTAAATTTATTTATAGCTACACCACATTTAATTCTCCATAGGGCGGTTATTTACATTCTTTGTGTAGATGATAAATGTAACGTTCTAATAATCACATTGGTATTTGAGTGATAATTCTTGTAACATTAAAAGAATATGATATTTTCATATCCACATTGGATTATACTGACTACAAAACCGAGACCCATCCAATCAATTTAGTTTTGCGAATGTCTGTGCCACAAGCACAGTTCCTCTTCTTTGTCCTCCAATAATCAAGCTGTCACTACTATAAATGCTAATCAAAGCTCAATAATAGATCAACGCAACTGAAATTAAAAAAATCTAGTGTGCTCTAGTTATGAACTGTCGAATAAAGGTAGTTCACTGTAAGTGCATATATTGAGTCATGGCCGGTCAGCAGAGGATGCTTACTCCTCCATGGCACTTGATCCTACTTTCGCTTTTGTCGGAGGTCCGTGTTGCCCTACACTCCATTTTGTATATGTTTTTTTTTTTATTATTATTACATTTGACACAATGTTAACTTCGCCTTTTTGTATGTTTCTGATTCATTAAGTTTCTAAAAAACGGCTAGAGAAATCATTCCACTCTAACAGGACCAGATGTAGTAGAGTCTAAAGCTGTAATTCCATTGGGTAGATGTTCTTATATAAATCTTCTCATGAACTTTCAATGCGCCTCAAATGCTCAAAGAAGAAAAAATACTGTCTTATGGCAGGTTATTATCTTTGGGCCGGGCAATGTGTGATTTGTAGTTGTCCTATTAAAGTTTCATTGTTTACCCGTAAACATACCTCTTTTGCGAACCAATACTGTTCTGTCTGTACAGGACCTCATCACATATCCCCAATCACATCCTTCATAAAATGCCCCCCCCCCCCCCCCCCAACTGAATGCACGCAACCTTGATTTCTGTTTGATAAACACAGAGTTTTCTACCAGTCTTGGAGTAAAAATTAAAACTCATATTTGGATCAGACTGTCAACTAAAATTGTTGCGGTTATACTTTATGAGTTCGAGTTCATTGATGTCAGAACTAAAAACCAAGAAAAAAAACAAGAAAAAAAAACCAAACAAACTGCAGTCTATTTCGAACATTTTCATTCGATATTCTGCGAATCTCAAAAATAGGAGAGACAATGAATGTGTCATGTGTGAATCATTGATAATCATGCAATTACATTAAGCAGTCCTCAAATAACATATTCCTTATATAATGGGAAATATTCAGGGTAACATCTCTATGATAGACTTAGGACTAGAAATTTAAAAAAGACGACATTGCTGATGTGTACATTAATTGTGTTTTAATATCAAACAGTCAATACGTATCAATTCTTTGGTGAACGAGAGTAATTCTCTTTATTGGCTGCTTGTATACGACAAATACATTTGTCTTCCGAAATATTTTTGCTACTTTAGTTGTTTTTTATCAAAAGGAGTCATTTTGTTAATAGTTTCACTATTTTTTGATTGTTTTCATGTGGCATGTGCATGAATGTATATTTTTCATTATTATTTATGTCGAAGCTAATCGATGATCAATTGATTTTAAAATTGTGTTAGGTTACCAGACAAAAAATGTCTTCAAATAAGAGCTTTCTTGCCATGATTTGTTAATCTTAATGATATTGTGTATTGTTGTTCTTTGCACAGTATGATTAGAAGGTCTCACCTTATCAAACGACAGGAGGGAGATGGACATACCAATAGTTGTTTGGGATAAATATTTTATCAATTCAACAGTCGATATGTATAATGTATATAGACTGACCAAAATATAGTGCGATTAAAATGCACCAACTTTGCAAATCTTCAAAATATTTACGAAAACCTCAAGTTCAAAGTAATTAACTGCATTACTAATTTGTGGACTCTAGGGCCGAAACAGGATATTGAAAAGTGAATTATTTGCTCCAAACCGTTTACAATTTCTTTCCCAACATGCCATAGCATCTTGTCTTGTCACTTCTAATCCTAGATTTGTATTTTTATCTTATCGTTTAGGTAAATATGATGATGTTTATGTAGACTTTGTCACGTACAGCGAATACGATTTTTCCATATCTGTTTTGAAGGGTCCCCACGACCACGTGTTCAATCCAAAATAGTTCATATTAAAATGCTATTTGTTTATTATGTCTAGCATTGCAGCTTATGGTGGTTTTTCCATTGTATAAGTCATGTGGTTAACTCTTTGAATTATTAAATTATGCATAGCATATCTTTACCTAAATTATTTTTCTACTGATGTAATTATTTTGTATTGATTACTTTGTTCCATTATTCTCCGAATGGGGGAAATAAAGAATATATAAATGAATGAATGAGATTTTTTTGCAGTATATCATGTGTAAATTGTTTCTTTTATGTGCATTCTGCCTACATAGAATGTACATGTATTCTACTTTTTATGTACACTAGAGAACATGTGACTTGCTATTCCTTATCTACATACGCTTTCTTGTGTACTAAAGCTATTTTTTTTAAAATTTCATATTGGTATATGTTGATTTGCATCATTTATTTGTAAATAAACTTACTTGTTTCTGTCGTTGTGTAATTCCATGTGTACTTATGATATATGGTCCATTTACGTGGTAAGATTTGTAAAAAAAAATCTCATTTTGAAAACAAGAAAAAGCATTCTTAAATAAGAGATATTTAAATCAATTTTGATGATCCGCTTATTTTGTCCAGTTTTCCAGATTGTTAATTTATTGCTGTCTTTTTTATCTAAAAAATCATTAGGCAAGACTTTATGAGAATAATTTGATAAGCATTCTCAGCATAGCAATGTTAAATGTGTATAAAATAAAACGGTGGGGATAACGAAGAATGATCGATCTCATAATTCCTAATGCAAAAGTAAGTCTTACAAAGAATACAAAAAAAGAGTTCGGAAAACACAGACCCCTGGGTAGATCAGCGGTCCTATCAGGTACATAGAAAGAATAGTTGACAAGCCACGCCCGCCATGAGCCCTTTAACTTGATCAAGGAGATTTGTTTTCAGGTTTATGCTGGTGAATTAAGACAATAACTTGCAAAATTGTGATTTGAAACGAGACTTACTCCACCTCTGTATGTACGGTGAAGACCCTTGCCAAAATGTTAACTTTATATGTGGGGAGGTCACTACTGGACGGGAAACGTACTGAACATGTCATTTTTACTAATAATTATTGATAATTGATAATGTGCTTTTGGTGCTGATAAATGCTGATAATGTACGGACATTTTTACTCTTGGTACTGACAATTGCTGAATGTACTGCTAAATAATGACTGTGGTTTGTATTCTGGGTTCTGATATTTACTGATAATGTGCTGTGAAAGTACTGTGGGTACTGCGAAAAGGTGATAATGTGCTAATAACTGCCACGGCTATCGCTTGATTGAGACAATTTCGATGATACCAAACATTAGATATGCTTATGAAAAATATTGGATTAAGAGGGGGCTATACTATGGGATCAAAGTTTTACTTGCAATCAATCAACAATTATAATTTTTATAATTATGTCCATTTGATATATCCCGACGAACTCGAAATGAAGGACATCACAGAAACTGACCTCTCTGCTTCATGTTGGAATATTTTGCTTAATATTGGCTCTAATGGCAGACTGAGAACTACATTATATGAAAAGCGTGATTACTTTAACTTTGCAATCGTCAAATTTTCTTTTCTATGTAGTAATGTACCACTATCACCTGCTTATGGTGTGTATGTCTTCCAGTTGTACATGTACGCAGTGTGCAGTTACTTTTTATATTGTTTGTATACCTTTAAATATAAGGAAGTTTTTCATCGTTTCCTTTGTATATACTATAATGGTTTGTCCAGGGGCCCGTGTTTGCCCAACCCTTGTTTTTGTATTTTATTAAGGACTTACGAGATCACTGTTCGCTATCAATGCCTTTACATTTTACAGTTTATTTTATATTTTAGCATATATTATACTTAGATAAAATCGTGGGAAAAACATTTTGTTAGAAGAATTGCACATTATCTAAAACAATTTATAAACAACATATTTTCAAAAGACCACCCATTATTGAACTACCGATCTTTATGGACACTGGAATTACAATAACTCATGTGAGTAAAATGAGTAAAGCAATAAATTCAAAGGTAAAGGGTGGGTTCTATGTGGTACGATTTGTGTTTTGTAAATTGTGTTAAGAGTATTGTATTTATAGTAATGATGAAAACAAGAATATCATACATCATTTAACAACATGCCTACTCTGCTTTGGTACCTGGAGGTTTCCTCCTCTTAGTGTTCCCAACTATTGATATGTAGTCTGTATATGACGTATGAGATCTATCTCTTTTCATTGTCGTCTCCTTTTTTTTTTTTATTTTTATTTTCTTTTTTTTTCGATGTTAAAATTGACATTTGAAATAGGTCAAAGGTTTTCTAATTTCAAACCTTTTGTCTGGAAAATCTTGATAATAAATATTTTGAATTCAATTTTGAAATTGTTACCTAAATATGTTCTCTACATTTTTTACGAAGGCTGAGAATATTTATCTTTTTAGTGATACTGTTTGTTACATTATACTTGACGTTGTAAGATATATATAGCGAAAAACCCTTGTTGGTGATCGCTTCTAATTTTTCACAATGGAGAAACATTGTTTAAGTGTTGGGGTCAAATGTATGATAAATCACAGTGCTATACAACACTTCCGTCTAAATGAAAGCAATATTTACTTTAACCTGTTTTCCCCCAAATGTTAACCTTTTTAGTTTGGCAAACTACAGAGTGAAATAGTGCCTCTGATGTTGCTTCATATCAGTGAAAACCTTTCGCTGAGATGTAGATTAAACAATATACAATCAATCAATCATGCTTTAATATGCTTAAAGTGACTATATTCAGCTTGGCAAAATACAAAGTGGTGGAGCTTCTACAGTAAATTGACTGTCACTCTCAATTTTAAATACTCAATTTGCTAAGAATAAATTGTAAATGTATCAGTGTTACAACTTTTAGCATTACTAAAATAGTTTTACTTTCACTAACAAAAATGTTGCTTCTGCTTCTAATTTCTGTTGATGGATTCACGTTGAGTTTGACCATTCGACAGAGGATGTTTACTCCTCCGAGGCATCTGTTCCCATCTCTGGAGTATCCATGGGCCCGTGTTTGTCCAACGCATATTTTTGTATTCTATTTGGGACTTTTGAGATTCATCACTGTTCGTTACCATTGCCTTTATTTGATTATTCTGTGCTGAGCTTTCATGCTGTTTTTCTGTTTTTTTAGTGTATGTTTTAAAGTTTTAGTGTTTCTCATCACAATCGAAATTGTTTATTTAAACAAATATAGCAAACAAGTGATTTGTACCTTGTACATGATCAACAATTATATTCCATTCATATAATAATCATATCTAATTCTGATTTAACAGGCATTGCAATCCTATCAAATTGACTTGGAATGCGGGCCAGAGCGTGAAACAAATTGAACAAAAATATCGAAATGCCACTCATTCTCCATTATTCCATCACATAGAATTACCCGTAATTCACCCCGAAAGTCATGTTACAATATGTACCAGGAATCTTCATCTGGAATTTCCTCTTCCCCAAATGCAGTAGAAATACAACGTTGTGTTCCATGCATCTGTGTCAAAATCACCTATATGCATTTCTGAATACGTATATGTAATTTCATTTCCTGAACATTCTTCACACATTTGAACTTTGAGTACTGCAAAGAAAAATGTGTTCAATAACTCCAAAACGTCTTCACGGTGCTCGGAAAACAAAGTGCTACTAGTTACATGACATTGATCATTTATGATTATTATACGTTATTTGAACGGATAAATGCAAAATGATATGACCGACTTTTTGTGAGTTATTTTCCATTTATAAAGATGATACAACTAAGGTAATTACCTGTAGTCTACTAATCATTTCATTGAAGTTCCGCAATAGGCATGTATAGTGTTTATTTATTTTTATTGTTACAACTTCCTGTCGGAGTAAGCCACCATGCTCGGGTCGGTTATTTGTTTGATGCTGCAATTCTTATCAAAACATGTATATATAAATTGGCGAAGTTAACAATGTGTTAGACCTAATCATAAAATCAAAGAAACATATATATTGTAACATATAGCGATCATCCATCCAGACAACACTCTCCGTTGCTTAACTTGCGTGATCAAGAGAGGGACTCTACAATATCTCCCGAAAAGCTAGCTCACCAGCGAGGCAGTGTACCACCAGCACCTGCTTATGGTGTGTATGTGTCCCAGTTGATTCGATACGCAAGAGCATGCAATGCGTATGAGGACTTTTTTAAAGCGAGGCCAACTTTTATAAGACCAGCTTTAGAACATGATTCAGATCTATTGTTTGTGGTGTATGTAACTCATCTGATAGTGATCTGAAAAAGCCCAACAATGTGTAACACGATGTATTAATGGCCTCCCTATACCACATGTAGCCTCTAGAGGTTCTCTATGTTTAGAATCTGGGTTAGAACCTATTTTGTAGACGAACAAATGCTAAGTTAGTTACAAGGTTCATAATAATGATACAGAATCAATATCTATATATATTATTATCATCAATGACTATTGTTTAAAGTATAAGTATTAATCAGTCACGAAGCTTCTCTATAATATCCAATGCAGGGAAACACCGTTTGTTCTGATACTCTCATTCCACCTTGATATAGGGCATAATTCTTCATTTAAACAAATATAAAATGTAGAACGCCTTACGTTATTTTATCCTATCCAGTAAATGGACTGATATACGACTTATCTAGGAAGTGTTTAGTGAAAAATGGCAGCTTCAAATTAGGAAAATGTTTAAAAGAAGACATCAGAAAATGACAATAAATAGAAATATCAATAGAAAATAAACATGAGTTTCAGGCGGCATGTCAATCCAAAGAGCAAAGTGCGTTAAGCCCCAATTTTGGCCGCAAAATCACGGCCAATTTAAAATGTGAGTTCACTTGGTTTAACCATTACAATTATTCACCAGGACAGAGGTCCTGATGATACATGCGTAAATTAGTGACGTTATATGTTCTGTGACGTCATTTTAGTAATGAGAAATTGACATGATTTGCTGAAATTAGGTAAATTAGCCGGTTTTTTTACTTTATAACCATTGTTAAGATAGAGCACATGCAACAACCGCAAATATTTTTTGTTTGCATACAAATTCTGTTGAAATTCACCGGTGAACAAAATGTTAACGTGGTTGATAGGTGTGCAA
>CAJDSM010078659.1:14384-25259 GCA_903981925.1 Ostrea lurida
GAGAGAGAGAGAGAGAGAGGACGGACAGACATACTTGTTGTTTGATGTTTGAGTGTGCGATGTTTGTGGTGCACTATTTACGCGTGAAATAAGAAAAAAAGACATCTCTGTGTCAGTTTTGTTGACAAGTAAATCGTCCATAGAACAGAACTCCATGCAGTCTCAATCCCATTGATATAACCGTGTGGCACTCTGATTTGAAATGCAAAATCTGTCAGAATATAGGGTCATGCAACTGCGTCGATTGCATGCGTTAATTCCCCCTTTGAATATATCTGGTTGGAAGGAGTTTATAAACTCAGAATGCAACTGGCATTCGTGTCAGGTAGTAAATCTTTGATATTCAGTCCATCCTTACCCGGTCTAATCGATCATTAGTAAATTGCATATACTTTTAAAATATACAGCAAAAATAAAAAGTGCATGCATGTGGAAATTGTTGAATATAAAATGGCGAAGTAAACAATGTGTTAAACGTAATTATAGTCAAATAAACATATATACAAAATCGAGTGTAGGTCAACGTTGGCCTCCGACAAAAGCGAAGGCAGGATCAGGTACCATGGAGGAGTAAGCATCCTCTGCTGATCGGTCACATCCGCCGTGAGCCCGTATATAAGCGACTGGTACATCTTAAATACCGCAATTACCAAAATGGTCTCAGACTAGAAACAAATAACAGAAAAAAACAAATAATCAGTTTAATTACATTGCCTGCAAGTACGGTTGCGGTACATGTATTTCACGATTTTAACCATGAAGTTGTTTATGATCATCAATACCGCTCGTTTTCAAGAACTGTCTAGCTACATATGATTTAATACTTGGGGGAATACATGGTCTGGACAAGGTGGTATCAGGAGGTTACACCGAAACCTACTCATGCAATGTAATCATTTACCCCTCGACAATGCAATCCCTGGGAAATCCAGAAAGCTGAGCATACCTAAGCAGCCGAGGAAGACATTGGAACCAGCAGTAAATCATCAATATAGTGCAGATGATAGCTCAACAGACTCCGATGGTTCTATGGATATACAGAGAATACTTTTGAATCCAAATGCAGCGACATTTATCCCACGACAAGCTGTTTCTGATTTTAGTTCCTCTGTAGTGGAAATCAAGTCTCCAGAAGAACAGGAAGATGTCAAGATCAATGATGGCTCTAGCGAACAATTCCAGTCTGTATCAGCGGAGATGGATCAGGATCCAGTGATCATAACACTGAACATGACAAGGAAGGACACTTAAAAGTTGAGGATAACCAGAGTGAGGTATCAGAAACAGTTGCAGAGAGACCAAGGAGGACTGTGAGACTACCATTGGTGCTCACCTACGTATACCCAGGGAAACCAGCATACGTGCAAACATTTCATGCCACTTATGCAGCACACCTAAATTGTTTGTGTAATGGTTTTAGACTTATCTTTGGTTCTTATCAGAATCGATTAGATTTAATGACTTTGGATATCTAAATTGAGGTTGTTCATTGCTGAAACAGTGTTATAGTTTTCTACTTTTGAATGCAATCTTAGAACGTTTCCGTGGTAACTTGTTGTTTAACAAAGCATTTAGAGTAGTATTATTCGTCACTACCCAAGAAATATGCTAGGAGTGTTTTTACATTCTACCTTATGATATTGTGTAGTGCTTTATAGAATAATAGTTTTGTTCGCAAATACTAAAGATTATCCTCAATATGTTCTGTATGTTACTTTTAAGGGTGTTAGTACCAGTTAACAGTTTGGTCATCTGTTAGAAATAGAACTAATAAGGACATGTTTTGTGAAATTACTAGTCATTACTGAAGAGATTTGGTACTGCAGTACATTCGTTTTTTTGAGATAATACATCTTCGTTCATGATTGTTAATATCGGGGCGACACTACACTTTGAGAGGGAGAGTGTATTGAGGTCAATTGCAGGTACATGGTTCTTATTACCATTTATGGTCTACGGGAGATAAATCTAATTGTTTTCCCGAATTTTTGTATCCGGATGGGAACCAATTAATATGTGCGCCTGCTGTAAATAAATGTTTTAGACGCTGACTCTCTCTCTCTCTTGTGTTATCTTATGTAAGCTAATATTTTTTAGTGGTGTATGAATATAACTACCATTGCATTGTAGTTTGTGTCAGATGATTTAGATTTTTAGTTTACATCTGTAGTTCAATTGCTTATGGGCTTGAATTGATATATTTTGATGTTTTATGCGAAGCGCAGACTCAGTTGAATGTGTATGAATTTCCCGCCATTGTATAAAAGTACTCTTTGGCTTAAAATTTGTATGCTGAATAGACTAATGTCGTTTACAATTCATTTTGTGTTAGATTAGCATGTTATTGAGACGTTAGAAATAGTGATTTCGTGAATTTCTTGAAATATGATTAAGAATCTTCATCCGTAAAATGTAAATGTTGCCCACCATTTGTTCTAGAATTAGCGTGCGTCAAATGTTTCCAGTTTGAAATTAAATGTAAACAGTGTCGAAATTTAAAAATATATGAATATTGAAGCATTTTTCGAAGTTAAGCAGATCATATCTTATATAATTTTGTAACATTAAGTTGATTCATTGTTCTACTCAATGTGTTTTGAATTATTCTATTCATATCCATATTTTATGAGTTAGACCCCTAGACATATGAAACTTTGTTCAACCCCTAAACTTGTTAGATTTAAAGCCAGTAATTTGTTAAATACATACACTCAGATGTGCGCCTGCTGTAAATAAATGTTTTAGACGCTGACTCTCTCTCCTGTGTTATTTTATATCTGAAACGAATTAAAACGGTTAAAACGAATTAAACGGTAAAACGAATTACTGAATTAATAATGCTCTCTGTGAATATATTTTGTTTAATTGAATGAAAACAATTTGTTCACAATTATGTCGCGTTTTTATTTTTCAACATTTGAAATGTTTGGACAAGTAATTTTTTTCGAGACTAGTGAAAGTTTGAGTTTACTTACCCGAAGGACAAGGGAGGTTAAAAGTTAATGTATATCCCTGGCTAATCTGATAATGTATGTGGAACCTGGGGTCTAGGGAGAGGAATATGCCTTTGTTGATTAGTCGCACCCACCGTGAGTCCTGTATATCGATTGTGTATACAGGATAACTCCTACTCAATGTTGATGTGTAAAGAATGTCCTTCTTATTAATGTGAAGTACATCGGAGACATTTAATTCATTTAAAAAAATGTATCAATCAGCTTTATGGTTAAGATTCCTATATGGTTTGCTTAATGAGGGATTTAAGAGAGTAATCAGCTCATTGATTATCTTGGTTTGTTTTTCTTTAGTTAACCATATACATACTAACAGTTTTCAACTACGTAGTTCCTCGGAAATCCTCAACTCGGAAGTGTGAACACTTCAGATGTAGTTGTCACTAATAGAGAAATTCAATACACTCTTCAGTTTTTACATCTAGTTCCGGTTATTTCGTTTTAGCGCAAATTGATATCCACATAAAGCATTACTTATACCGCTTTTTCGTTTTTTTTTTATATAAAACAAATGCTTTTCTGTATATAACACTTCGTTTATAAAGACAGTTTAAACATAACGTGGTCGGACAACTGTTAAAGATTAATATCAAGGCGATAAAGTATTGCGTTATAACTACGCAATTGCGAAATTAACCTGATACCACATCGTTCTGTATAAACAACGTGGCGAGTGTTACCGTTATTTTTCTGATAACATTGAAAAACATTCTGTAGTAGCTGTCATAAACATCGCTCTTTTTATCAATTCGTTCATTGAATCAGTTTAAAATTAAGTTTCTTTCTTCGAGTTGTTGTTGAAAACAATAAGGTGATTTTTTTGATAATGAGCGAATCTTTAGTTTCGTATTGCCAAGTCTACCTCTATTTCTCATATCTCAGCCTCGCATGTCGTTAATCCCTGACAACAATTTCTAAATCATTTTGTGCATCTTGTCCATTCATTACTAATAAATGTGAATCATCTAAGACATGAAGTATTTTGTTTGGAGTTAGATTTCCATTGGCTATATGTGTTCTCTAGGATAATTGCTCATGTCACAGTCTTGTCTGTCGTTAATTCTTGAGTACGTGTTCTATATTTTTTTGTGTGTATCACATTCATTCATTACTGAGAAATATGAAATATCTAGGAAGTGAATTAAGTGAACAGTGAGGGTTTCTTACAGAAGAGGCGTAGTGTACTGGATAATTTACAAGTGTTTCTCTCTTCATAAGGTGATATTTTTAATTCCGGCCATCTGTCAAGACCGATTTTACAATTGCAAAGAAGCACATCGTAAACATTTGATCCAATTACAGATAACACTGGCAAACTAAATCGTTGCAACGACCATGCTATTTACAACCGCTCTAGATATTTTTTAATTGCATGTGCTTTCCATCCATTTCGTGTATATAATTATTATGTCTTGACATTTTCTCTACATCTCTTAAGTGCAACAGATTCATTCATTACTGACCGGTGTTAATAAAACGCTAATATAACACACAGTAACAAACATACCATTGTTACATCGCCACATCAATGGTAAATCTACATCACCTAACATTTAAAACGCATATCTGAAGACATAGTAATGCTACTGATGAAAGTAATTAGTATTCTAAGTAGATATTGTAAAAACAAGATAGACATACCAAAAGATAACTTGTTTTAAATAACGTAGGATTAATAAGTAGATGGATTATGCGATGTTGGGCTTGATATTACGTGACTTAGAACCAGCGGTTGAAATCCGGAGACTTGATTTTCTGGAAGCTTAACAGAAACGTGTTGTTGCAGCCATTGTGACTTTGCTATGTATCATTGGTGTGTGTCAGTTCTAAATCTCTTTTTTGCAACTTGAAGCTCACTTCCTATAATGTTAACAAAATTTGGATATAACAATGAATGTGTATGAACGAAATCCTTCCTTCTTTGTTTAAAACAAAATCCAGCTAGCGCATGTAGGCCATTTTTTTCACACAAAAATAGCATACAAATTTATCCTTAATTCACACACTGTCCAATATTGATCTTGAATACAATAGTGATTTATCTGAAATAACAGAATATAACAGTATTGCGTTATTTATCATCAATGATATTAATACTGATCAGGTCTTTTGATATGAGACCACTTCATGCTGCACAAACAGTTTGATAGATTTTAATTTATATTTCTGATTATATTGAAATACACTGTTTTGAAAAGACCGATCTTTTTATAGGAGTTTGTTTATTGAATTAGATTAAGTTTAAGTTTCTTACGTCAATTTAACATACGCTATTTTTTATGTGAGTTAGAAAATGAGACAGCATCATGCTGCACATACAATGTGGATTTTTTAAAATTTCAGATTATATTGAAGTGCATATTGCATAATTGTCATGGGAAGATATTTTTCTTGCAGTAGTTTGTGCATTGAATTAGATCATGTTGAAGTGCCTTACCTCAAAAGCAATAGAATTTGATCTGTTTTGACATGGATTAGAAAATCATTAGTTAAATGTGTTTTCCGGAATCATTGCTCATACCACCCAAGTATGTTTGTTGTTGACAATATTTCATGAATCCTTTTTTGTGAATCACATTCATTCATTACTGAGACATATGGAACAACTAGGAAGTACCATCTCAACAACTGCTATGATATATATTAATCAGCATTTGACCCAAATGACGGGTTGTGCTGGAAAATCAAATCGTTATAAGCAACATACAATACGCAAACGTTTTACGAAAATTCTGAGTTGCACTTACGTTCCAGAAAGATTGACTTGTTAATGCCATAAATTTGTTCTGCATCCTTTCTTCACATTCATCTAGTACTGAAAGAAACATCAATGAGTTAAGTACACATCGAAGATTACGAAAAAGGCATAGCGTATTGATTAATTTGGACATGTTTCTTCAGGAGAAAACATTGATTCTTATTTCAGAAATATGTCCCCCCCCTTACAATGTCATTATGCAGCATTTGATACCTTTGTTATCACAGAGTGCACAGAACAGGCCGCACCATTATTACATAAAAGAATTGTTTGGTGCTCGATATACACAGTCGGGTGTATTGCAACAGAGACCTTCAACAAAAGAGAAGGCAATAGCAGGGTTCAAGGAGGGAGTGAGCATCCTCTGCCGACACGTCATACTCACCGCGAGCCCTTAGTAGAATGAAATTTCAAGAATTGACATATTTTTGAATCTTTCGATAAGTGATAATTGAAATAGATTATTTTAAAATAATTCAGCGATTGTTTTGTTTTTGTTTTAATATATCTACACAATTTCCTAAGATGTTGGGTGTAGTCCTGTACATTCTATATTTGTTCCTGTCAGGCGCATGCAATTTAAAACTTTTGATAAAAAGGAAGTCATTTATCAATATGGGTAATGCTAATTTATTTTAAGATTATGCAATACGTTGCTGTGGCGTGGAGTAATATTATGATTAAGGTTTAACAACATGTCTGATTGATCCAAAAACAACACTGATATAAAACGCAATAACAAGCTTACTATTGTTACACTACAGCAGTGATGAGGGACGAACACTTTTTAACATTTCAAATATACATTTAAGCAATTGCAATCATACTGATCAAAATTTTTAATCTTAAGAGAAATTATAAAAAATGCAAGATGGAAAAAAATATGAAATGCATTTTTTCAATAACAGATGATGAGTAATTAATGAACTGAATGATATTGTGCTTGATGTTAGGTAACTTAGAAGCACCACTTGGAATTCGGAGACCCAATTCTCCGAAATGTTAACAAGGATATTTTGTTCTACCAATAACGACTTTACAACGTACTAGTATTATGTGTCAGTTATCTCTTTTTCGCAACTTGATGCATACTTCCTATAATGTAAATAGACTGGTGATATAACAGTGAGTAAGTATGAACGAAATAGTTCTCTTTGTGAAAATGTAGCACGCGCGCGAAACACATGAAATGCAAACTAGCAAACATAACGCACAAATGTATCCCTAATTCGCCAGTGGTCAAATATTGATTGTGAATAAAAAAGTTTCATACTCTCGCAAATTGGAAAGCTATTCTACCAGTCAAAGTCAAGATACGTGCAACAATATACACATTGCATTATTTTCTGCACATTACTTTGAATGGATTTCTAGCAATCAAAGTGGGCAATGACAAAGGCAATTACATGATAAGGGAAATTTACGTCTGTTTCCAAACACAAACAACGATACTAGATTGAATAAAAACCAGAATACTTACTAGTTTAGTTAGCTTTGTTCACATTCATGAAATTCTTTGGAATATGAAGCAATATTTTTTTGTTGTAAGATACCTATATAATTTCCTAAGACACTGGGTGTACTACCGTATATTCTATATAAGTTACTTTCAGGAGCGGGCAATTTAAAACTCTGAATAAAAAATAAGTCACTTATCAATACATGTATAAGCAATGTTAATTTATTGTAAGATTATGCCATTCATTGTTGTTGCGTGGGGTGATTCATATAAATAGTCGAAAGTAAAATGTTGTTAAACGTCATCACAATTCCAAAATACATATGCAAAATCGAGTGTAGGGTAACACAGACCTTCGCCAAAAGCGAAGACAGGACCAGGTGTCATCGAGGAGTAAGCATCCTCTGCTGACCGGTCACACCCACCTTGAGACCTTAGTCGAAACAAAGTAAACGGGAATATCCGTTGTCAAATCTAGTAGTAAATGACAATCTAACAAAGAGTATAAACAAATCAGTTAACATATGACTTGGTGATATCAAATTTATAAGGTAAACACCATTTGTGACCGGTCGAAATAAGATACTATTATAACACGCAATAATAAACTTACTATTGTTACACTACAACATTGATGAAGGACGAGCACTTTTAAACATTTCAAGTATACAACTAAAGGAATTGCAATGCTACCGATCAAAATCTTTAATCTTAAAAGAAATTAGAGCAAATACAAGATGAGCAGAAGAAAGATGAAATACATCTTTTTCAATAACAGGTGATGAATAAGTTAATAAGTTTAATTATAGTGTATTTAATTTTACGTTAGAAGCACCGCTTGAACTCCGGATACTTGATTCTCCGAATTGCTATCAAGGGTATTTTGTTCTAACGATTACGGCATTACTAAGTATTGGTATTATGTGGCAGTTATATCTTATCAGCAACTTGATGCACACTTCCTTTAATATAAGCAACCTTTGGATATAGCAATGAGTACGCATGAACAAAATACTAGCTTCTTTATGAAAATTTAACTTGCGCACAAGGTTCAACTGATCAAAAAATAACAAATTTATCCCTAATTACTCGTGGTGTTGATCGTCAATACAAAAATTTGACACCTGTGCATGCGAGAATGCTGCTCCAAAGGTCAAAGTCAAGACACAACCAGTGGTGTATACAAGGGAGTGCTTTCTGTCCTTTACGGTTAATGAATTTATAACAATCAAACTTCTATGATAGGAATGATTAAGTATGAGTTCACTAAGGTAACAGTATACAATTGTTGACTGGGGTAGAGGGAAACAGTAGATTTGTTGGACCGGAGTGCAAGCTGTTGCCCAAGGCCGTAGGTCGTAGGTCCAACAGGTCGACTGTTTCCCGAGACTCCTGTCAACAACTGTTTTGTTATACCCCCACTAAATAGTAGAATGTCCTCAATAGGCCTATGTCTTGATAAATTCTTCGCAAGATTTAACCCAAAAGGCAGTGATAAGTCCAGAGTCAAGATATATATTTACCGAGAATATTTTCATACGTGTTTACCACATTTTTATTGTGTTTTTTCTGTCCCTGCTTTCAAACATCGCTTGGATTCCATCTCCATTCGCCGCAGGGAAACGACCATCGGCATTTCAATTTATCCAAAGGACAGGAATAAATCACTCGGCATACCTCGGCTGATTACATCTAACTGGTGGTTACCAGAATCACCCGAGGTTAGCCGAATGCGGAAAAGATTTAGCACCATATGACGTCAGCGGGCAACAGTATACAGTTATTTAATTGGCTGGCGCCTCGGGCAATAGAACGTGCATTGAGCTGTTCCCAGTACCTCGGGAAAAATATCCCGGTCTATTGACTGATCAGACATTAAATAACTGTTTTATTACCTAATTACATGTGTATGTTTGTTAGTGCTTAATTTTTTTTTAAAGTGGAAAAGTATACGTAAATGCATTTTTAAATTATTGTAAAATGTCCATTACATTGCTACTACTATGACGTCATTTGAAGTCTATTGCATTACGTTGCGTTACGAACGTCATAGTTAGCAATGCTCAGATTCGCTCAATATTGCCGGTCAATAGATCGCCGGTCCAAAATTCAAAAATTATTGGCCGGCGGTCCGATAGATAATTGCCCTACACTTGATTTTGTATATGTTTTTTGGATTATGATTACGTTTGACACAATGTTAACTACGCCTTTTTGTGTTTGTACACAGAAAATGGCTAGAAATATTTAATATATAATAAAACAACAAAAACCCTTCAATTAGGTAATGATCTTTTTTAACAGTCGATTTCAACAGTTCCTCCGGCCCGGCCGGTCCAACAGTTCTAATGTTGGACTTTTTTTCGTAAGGAATATTGTAGGAACTGTTTAGTAGGGGTATAACTATAAATATGACTAGAATGAAAATACAAACTACAATGTCTCACTATTTTATTTGGTCTTTTTAAGAATGCTTGGATTGTATTAAATAAAATGTGTAATAGAGGAAATGTTTTTTTTCTTCTTTGAATTATGAAAAAATGTCTATAAACAAGAATTTACATTCCAACGAATGATAATCAAGGTTGATACGGTTGATCAATGTTTGTCAACGCATTGACAAAAACGGTATCAAAACTAGCAGAAATTTATAGCATAACACCAATATAGGATACAAACCACTACAAAGGATCCAGAATTACGAGTGATATATATCCATGAAAGATGTGGGATCATGTGTCTTGGGAGAACAATGATCCTTTGTTGACCAGTAACAACAGTCCTGTATATCGATTACATAGTATGTAAACATAAGCATGCACATTCAATGTCTGTATATGCAAAACATGTCCCTACTTAAAACATGAAGTACACTGGGGACAATTAAAATATTGAGAAAAATTTATCCGTAAACTATATTGATATAACGCGTATATGGTTTCATATATGTTAGATATAAATTGCTGAAGTAAACAATGTGTTAAACGTAATCAAAGTCCCAAAAACATGTACAAAATCAATTGTAGGGCAACAAGGACCTCCGACAAAGGCGGAGGCAGGATCAGGTGTCACTGAAGAGTAAACGTCCTCTGTTCAGGAGAGTGTTCGATTGTTGCTTGAAATTATTGACACAGAGGGCGTTCAAACAAAACTGCGAAACAGACTTCAGAGGCGAAAATACTTGTGCAGTGGACCAGATTTTACATGGCACGTAGATTCGTATGATAAATTGAAGCCATATGGATTTTGCATAAACGGATGTATAGATGGTTTCTCAAGAAAAATCATATGGCTGGAGGTTTTTACTTCTAACAGTGACCCCCGTTTGATTGCTAGTTACTACATAAACGCAGTAAATCTAGAAAAGGTTGTCCAAAAAAGTTGCGGTGAGATCGTGGCACAGAAAACGTTTCAATTGCTCAAATGGAAATGTTCTTTAGATTCGAAAATGAAGATGACGATGATAACAATTGTGTTATATTTGGATCTAGCAACCATAACCAGAGGATTGAATCATGGTGGGGATTTTTCTGAAAGTACTGCAGCCAATACTGGATGGATATCTTTCAAACACTACGATATGAAGGCAGTTTCACCTGTGACTTTGCAGACTAAAACATTCTTCAATTTTGCTTTATGCAAAC
>CAJDSM010078667.1:61-16356 GCA_903981925.1 Ostrea lurida
GAGAGACGGAGATATGAAATACGAGAATAAATAATTTATATGAAATACTTGTTACCACATATTCAACAACTGTTAATGTGTCGATTGAATGATAATCCAAGATTTGAATGATCCGAGTAGTAAAACGAGGAAACGTAAATAAGAATAAAAAGGAGACAACCTATCAATAAGAGTCCAAACCATTTCTTTGTCGTTCTCCGCCACCTACTGATGGTGGATTGGATTTAGTGAGTTGACTTTTCATGTGATACTAACATTGGACATGTTAAATCGACAGGCAATAACTAACTATCACACACTTTAGATCAAAACCGGGACGAATTTCAGGCTTTCTCTCCATTCGTACAATTAAGAGAGATGTCCTATCAACATTATACTTTTATGTTTAGCAAGAATATTCCAAAAAGTCAAACGCACCTGCATACCGTAGCTCGTGTCATGGTCTCTCAACTATGTTGAATGACATCGCTAAGAAGTTATGTTTCTGCGTATGAATGCTATGTCATTGACATCGTTTGCCAGCGCAAGGGCATGGCATTATGCACCCTGCAACAAGTTGAAGTCTTTGAGTTCGCACAGGGGTTTCGTTCCAACAGTACGTATTAACAGGCAGGAATTGTCGAGATTCACGTTTTAAACGTTATGACTGGATCGTTCCATTTACAATTTAGGGTTTGACCTTTTTTGTATTGTACTACGGCCCCGATTGAGCTCAAATGCTGTTTGGTGTGATTTCATCATTCATTGTTAAAGCTTTTTATCACGCACACACTGATGTGTGACTATTCAGATTGCTCCTATTCTTCGAGAAAAGATTAACCTGTAGAGTCAAGATCTATAGTGCTCACAGGCGGTTTGTGACGGGTCATGCAGGGGATGCTTTTACTCTTACTTAGTGTGCACAGCTGCAGGCCACCTCTTGGTGTTTTCAGGGCTCCGTGTTTGCCCAACTCTTTGTTTTTGTATAATAGTTAGGACTTACGAGATTGATGCACTGTATCGTTTATCTTGCCTTTACAATAACATTGATAATCTGATGAACATTTGGGCCCACATAGTCTGGATAATGTTTGGTGATGCACATGATAGCAGTAACATTTGTCTTTGAAAGAAGTCGCTATATATCCGACGACTGAATAATTCTGTCATGGCTCATTATAAAATATATCTTCATTATTTCCATCAAAGACGTACACATGGGGGTATAACACTGTCTTGATTTCAACCCCAGAGACTCGACCACATGCTCGGAGCCAATTATAAATGAAATGTGTCCCTGTGGATCCATACAAATACTTCGATGTTTCTGCAAGAGGAAGGTGTGCCTCATATATAAATACACATGCATCGATAACATTTTTTAAGTGTATATGGGATTATGGTTGAAATGGAAAATTTGTATTTTATCACTAATCTCTATTTTGGGGTCAAGTCTTTATTATTATTATATTTGGTCATTTGTTCTTTTTGTATTAATTTATTTGCATTGTGCACAAGGTATAATTAAAAATTTCATAAATTTATTTTGTTTGTGTCAGTATATCCGCGTAGTACAACTTGTTACTGCTTACAGTATGAAGGTGGCTAGAAAGAGGGCTTCGTACTCACACTTCTGTGGATTCTTATATTGAGCAGAATTACCACTACAGACAGCCTGGTACACTGACTTTACGCTGTAGAGAGAATCTGCAGAATTTTGATGTCAAGGTCCTACCGGAAATATGGAATCGATCATTACTAAGGACTGCATTCTTTACGTAGGGAAGGAGCAATACCAAGGAACAATAAGCGTCACATTTCTAACGTCAGGTCGTCCAAAAGTCAAGTCGGAAATGTAGGGGTCGTTAATGCACGTTGCTCCTTACGGTTGGTGATTGTGCACTAACAAAGGTGTATTTACAGTTCATAATTTTCAATGCGTTCTATACATCAGATCTAGAACTGTGCAAAGTGAGGGAAATCGCTTAGGGACAATCAAGCAGCCCATTTGCCCGTGTAAGAATATTCGAATGCGTCAGATACTGGCGTTCAAGAAACAATTTGTTCAACAAAGCAACCGATTAAATGGCAGTACTCCAAAGAATTCTCTTCAGTACCCAAACATTAGAGTAACGGCCATGCCAAGTTCAGTCAGCTTCTAGGTGAGTGGCTGATCCAAGCATCGAAACTTTACCTTCGGGATATATACACAAATAAAATCAACGCACTCAATTGACCTTACATTTCGGTAATTTTTATAACCAGTGGTTTTTAGGAACACTGTATTCTCTAGGCGCATTGTCCCACAAGAATAGGCATTCCCGACCTACTCAGGTCTTTTTGTGCACAAAATTCAAAATTTTTCAACAGTGGTCGGTTTCATATTATATTCTAATCACCACATTTCTCTTTTGGGACGTCGTCCGTTCGTAAGACCGTTCACTCGAACCCTTAAAGAGCTTGACGTGCCAATGAAAACCTAGGGCGCATACATTACATCTTATATCAATGAATGCCATGGCGAAGCATACTTGTCGGTGACATAGATCGGCGATCCTTTGCGCGAAAAACTGCTGACGGTCAGCAATAGATACATGCTGACATACACACATACTAATGGATTAGAATAAGCTATTGGTTTAGACGGAAATCTTAGAAAGTTATGAAAGAGAATAACGTTATTTATTTTTAACTCAAGTTATAGCATGCTTTGGGCTGGAGACCTTTAAAGTTATTTCCAACATTGGATCTGTATTAAGTCCACTCTGGTGAGTTAGGAATACTTTTATAAAGATTCTGATGGGCTCCATCTTGTAACACTTGGAAGAAGATATCACTATTGAATAACAATTTCATTAAGTGATTTGGAATTTCAAAGTCAAGGGCAAATTTCATAGTAAGAATGAACGGGCCTTTTTTAAGCTTATTTCTTTCAGGATGTCGCAAATGCCAGTACAATACACTGCAGAAGTATCTTTAACCTTTTATCATTGCAGAAATGCCTTGGTTGCTTCGTATACGTGAGTTAGATTTTATTTTTGAGTAAGATTCTAACTTATTATAATTACAAATTTAAATTACTTTAGACATACCATAGCACAATTTCCAGTCAATTGAAATCTATCTAAAGTATTTATCCATTTTACCAAATCCCTACTTAACAAGTTCTTGCAAATGCGGTGATAATATACATCTTGAAGAAAGAACCATTTTTTATAATAAACTATGGAACAAATAGCTTTCATTAAAAAATGAGAAATGATGTTTTGATCAAAGTAACCATTCTCACGAATAAGGCGGAAGGGGTAATTAGCATGCTTCTTAATACAAAACTCCTTTTTGATTCTCTCCCGATTATGAAACAGTTGTTGCGACCTCCTTTGGTTCTTTTCGTCGTTGTCGCCTACATTCAAAACTCAACTACAATTACATCGCAAACATTCAACGTGTTTCTCTTTATCAAGCCAGCTTGTTGTTAGAAGCAAATCCAATGTGTCTAATTTTATTACCTATAATATTTACCAATGGGCTATTGAAACCTTTTATTAGGGTCGAATGCTGACTGACATGTTTTCATTTCCTCCAAATAGAATTGAAAACATCAAAATCGATTAGCACACAGCATACGTAAAAAACTTAAACAAACAGCCTTCCCTAGCCGCAATAATGTAGCCCCCCCCCCCCTTTGTGTGGGGGGGGGCTCAACTCCAATATTCGATCATCCGACTAATAGCGTGTCAATAAAATCTGTAGGAATGTGAAATACGGGGGCCTTTAAATTTTGCAAAAATCTTCGAGGAGTTATATAACCCATTATTACTAGGACTTCTTCTGACACGTCAAAAAACCCTGGGTGGGTGGTAACGTTAGGTATTCACAGATCTAAATACCACATCCTCACACCAACTATATCCTAAACTTATGCAACTTACAATTTGTCGAAGGCTTTATCGCGACATTCTTATAGATAATTTCCATATACTCGCAATTGTTTTTATTAGCTAATTAGGCGCCATATGTGTTGAATTGCTTTAAGATGCCTTGGCGCTTGCCTGTGCTGTCAATGTATAGCCCATTAGTATAATAGGTAAAGTGTTTACATTAAGGTTTTTGAACAGCACAAAAGACTGGGAAGCGATAATCGTTTCGGTAATATCCAAGTATAAAAAATAGGGGGTTAAGCTAGAATGTAATCCCTTAATTCGTTCCAACGATGCGAGGTGCTATTTACAACCTATTGTTTTGTCGGGAATGGTTCGAGAGTTTCTTATTGTTGAATATATCGAGTATTTTTTCAGACTATAATTATCATGTACCAAAATGTCAAGAAAAATAATAAAAACGTCGTATGAGGGCTAGCATATTAACACGCATAAACGCGTTCTAAACCACCAATAGTGATTTCAAGGCAATGATAGTGATAATTATACTAGTCTCATGTAAAATTTATTTATTGTGATGTCTGCATTTTTTTTGGCTTGAAAGCGAACCCTTCATTGCAATATAAAATAGGGACTTGAGTCTATCCCCTGAATGATTCAAAACCGCGCGCCTCATCAGTGTATGTGAGAAACATAAACGGTCACATTGGGTTTGACAAAGGTGTTATCTTCTAAATAATGTTGACGTTGCGCTCACGCAAAATTCTATTAGCGCGTCACGGTGCACCATTCCTGGGGGTGTGCGGGCATAAGCGGACGCCTGGTAAAAATGGATCAAGATTCGCAATTGTTTTTTTAATATTCAGCATATTAATTCGGTGCGCAATCACGGAAAGTGGTACAAGCTAGGTATGGTCCCATTCTGCATATGTTTGACAATAGTTTAGCTTAGTTCAAAAGTGCAATGTTTTATGTCTGACGTGTATGTTTTTGTGTCAAGTATTATGCCGTCAAATAGAATGCTTTATCCATATTCCCGTTAGGGGGAAGCCTAATGCGACATTGTAACTCCAGTACTAGTGGGGTGAATCAATTTGATCAAAACAGTTGCATTAGAATTTTGTAATTCATAAAAACATTCAGTATAAATATATATAATGCGTTGCAGAAGTAGCGATTCATAAGGGACAGTGGAAATGCTGTCGTCCCTTGATACAACAACGCAATCAAGATTTGCTTTATGCTAGTTTAGCAACTACGTATAACCAAACATCATACCCACAAAGCACTCCATTCTTGGGCAGGTCAACATGCAACGTCGGCCGGTTACAACCATGGTGATTCACTTGGTTAATAGTTTCCCTACGGGGTGACAATTTTTTAAGTCCCCCCTTACTGGATACCATCATTGTAAAGATGGTCATCTCCTGCATCTTTTGCAGTCATTATTTAATATAATATTGCATGCTGGCACACAAATTATATTGTGAACAATATGCGTATATGTAAATTGATCAATATGAAATGGGAAGCAAAACATCTGAAAATTATGTACAAGAAAGTTGATGAAGCGTACATACAAGAATTAAATTAGCTAACAAAATCACTTGGTTGATTTTTAAGAGAGAGACGTCCCATTCGTCGTCTAAGTAAACAATTTCCAAAGTTGTTAGGCATTCCGTTATTTAAACACTGATCTTTGCTAGTAGTTACCCCGGCAGTTCTCACTCATGATTTCATTAGATAAGGGCCTCGGGTTTAGCCAGTTGAAACAATTGGAGAATGTGTCCTTACTCCTCCATATGGACCACTTATCTTATCTGGCATCTGTGGTGTTTCAGAAATCGTGAATCCACTGGCTTTACATCTACCTCTTTAATTAAGCAGTTCCACGTATGTTTTTTTTGACTCTTTGGCTAGGAGATTTTATTAAATAAAAAATTGATCATTGTTTCGTCTTCTTTTTAAATCCAACGCTAATCTGAATTTTATTAATTTTGATTGTCTGATGGTTTTTAACGTCGACTATAATACCCACACAATTTGGTAATCAGCTTTTTATAGCGCGGCGATAATACAATCAAAAAATAGAAAGAAATAAAAAAAAATTATTGAGTCAGTTAATGTATTTTGGAGATTGTCTGAGCGATGATTTTTGTGATTTTATTTTCGAACATCCAGGGAAGCACTGTGGCCAAGGGAGCGAAATTAACTTCTGAAACATGTGAACAACTCGAAAAAGATAATTTGATACCTTTTTCTACAAAACATGCATTTTTGGGTGGGTTAAAGACATGACCACAATTGTGATGTGTTACATTCACAAGTATTGAGACACACAAGCACGAGTGTGTGTTAGTGTGTGCGATGGTTTAGTGATTTGGCTATAAGGGGGCATACTATGATACGCAAGCATGTGCAAAATTGTGATATGCACTGAACATTAAGGGACCCAGGAAATGACGATATTTGTTTGTCATCCCCATCACTTCGATTATTCAGAAAACTCTATATAGTCATAATAATGAAATTGAGTTTCTTAAATTAGTTGAAGAGAACTAGTGTCAGGCATTCACATTGTCATTCCATGTTGGGTGAATTATTCTTTCGTACCTTTGAATTGGGAACCATTGGTTTAACTTTCACATTGAACATACGAACACTTCGAATCCCCTTCAAACCACATGAATATTAGTACCTAACGTTTCCTTAAATTTACGTGCTCAGGATCTAGATTCTGGTAAGAAACATCATTTCATTGCAAAACGTTTTCATCCGCCTATCTGATGGCCCCACCACAAGAGACTAACCAGGGGCCGAGTGCCTTATAGATCTCAGATTCAAAAATGTATGGACTCATAACTACTTAGTAATATCCACGCACACACGACACATAAGTAAATATTGTTTCTTCTGGGGTCCTAATTGGGTGTCTGAAAGAGATTATATAAAAGATTTTCCCAATAATCCAATGTAGAAACTTTGAATGCCTTATTGGGTGCCCAACTTTATGCCTTCCGAGATGCGGTCATGATTTGACAAATATTGAATCTCCACTATACTCAGATTAGAAGCGTTTCATATAATATATCAGTTTTTTCTGTCCCAGTGGTATCTTGAGAAGTAGAATGTTAAAAAAACAAAATTTAATCCTTATTTATTTAATTTGTACAAACATTTGACTCACGCTAATGTGGTTCCCAGTCGTCCCCTGAAGGGTCTATGAAGTTTGACACTTAACTTATATAGTGGAAGATTAATTGGTATAGTTAATATTTCATATTCAGAAGCCTTTCATATCACTCTTTTTCAGTTTTTCTTGTTCCTCTGTGTTCGATAGACTAAGCAAGAGTTTTAATACAGATTTTCCCATAAAATCATTCACATGTAAAACTTTGATCTCACTAATGTGGTCCCAAGTTACTTCCGGGGGTCACTGATTATTGAAACAAACTTGAAAATTCTCTACTAATCAGAAAGCTTCATATAAGTTTCAGACTTTTCCTGGCTTGTGGTTTGAAAGAAGAATAATTTTTTAAACATTTTCGCCTTATATTATGTCACATGTAAAACTTTATACCCTTAATGTGGCCTCCATCTCCTACCACGGGGTGTCATGGATTTGAAGAAAATTTTAATCTCCACTACTCATACTCTTCAACAACTTTCATCAAAAATTTCAGTCTTTACGTGTTCCAGTGGTTCTTGTAGAAGAAGATTTTCTTATATATTCCACATGTATAAAACTTTGACGCGCCCTGTCTGTCCCTCTGATAACCGCTCGGGTGTCATGTGACTTTAACACAGAACCTTGAATTTTCCACCATAGTAGGAAAGATTTTTCCATATAAAATTATCAGCTTTTCTAGGGCACCAGTGGGATTTTTGCACTAAATCTCATTTAAAATGTCCATCTTATCCACTTTTTTCACACACTTTGCCTTTCAATTCGATGATTATCTCTCCTTTTTTTGATAGGGGGGCTCAGTTGTTTCCTTAATATTTTTACTCAAAGAAAAGTTGGGAAATTTCTGCCTTCGAACCAAGGATAATTTGTAACAAGTTTTGGCTGTATATTTGCCGCTATGTGATTTTGAGTATTAGAAAGATGAGAATGTGAAAAGTTTTACAAAAACAATTTCGTATCGTACGACAGACAAAGAAAACATGGCTACCTTATACTTCGGAAACGTTTTGAATCAGTGGAGCTCGACTTTGGGACTGAAATATTCAAACGCTCACTGAGCCTATCGAGGCTCAGTGAGCATAGAAAACTTAAAGTCCTGTTGCAATACATCATGATTGTATTTCTAAGCTTTTATTACAAGGATGGTCATGTAGTCGTACATGCAAATCATACTTTTCAATTACCTGGGACGAATTAGATTTTTGGAGGTTAGAAGGATATAGGGAGTCGCTCTATTAGACATGCCATAGTTTCCCCCGGATGAAGACAAAGACATTACACAACCCTAGCAGATTGTTAGTATCTTAAATAGTCAATCCATTTTTTCATCATTAATGCTGTGTACGCGGGCACTGGAGAATCCTGCAGGTTGACTAGTAGGCCAGATTCGTATTGGAGGGGGTAGGGGTAGGTAACTTTGAATAATAAAATCTTATCTGCAGGAAGTCAGTAATAAGTGTGTTTCTAAATTTATGGGTACCTATACGGAGTTATAGATTGGATGTTAATAATATGATAGGAAAGTTTGCACAGATTATATGCCATTTACTACTTACAGAATGAAAGTGGCACATTCTCAGCACTATTTCTTGTGCCAAATTAACTCGTAAGAAATTTAAGGCCCATTCCTCCAAAATGTAACACGAAGCCCTAGACCATACTAACCCTATTGTTCAACTAGCACGTTGACAAAATTCATCTGAAATGATTGAGCATTCTTAATCAGCGAACAAAATATCACCCAACATCTCAAATCATAAATTGTATTACAAGTCGTCAGGCAGATTGCGAACTTGGTCGGTCTGCGGAATATTTCATTCCCTGTAACGGCACTATTTGCGCGGTAACACTCTTATTCAGGCAGGTCACGCGTACGCTTCACAATGAAGATTACAGGACTAAAATTTCCATTCCATGTAACTTCAATATGTGGAGGGTTTTAAAAATAACAATTGCCGGATTTATAGAGTCGTCTAACATTATGAGTATACGAAGGCCCAAATCAGGTAACTTTTAATAATCCGTAACCTAATGGTTTGTTTCACATTGATGTGTACGCGCAAAATTCCGCGTTTTACCGTAGATCTCCAGTGCGGGAGAACACAAGTCACCACGCGAGAGCCATGGGAAATTTTGAGAGTGCACACCGTGCTATTTCATATTTTGGAAGCGCTCACAACTGAAAATTTGTTGGTTCACAGGTGCCTGGAATTAGAGGGGGGGGGGGTAAGAACACGAACGATGTTCCAGGTGTCCTTCATAAAGTACATACAAATCCCTAGCAGATGTTTAGTATCTTGAAACTATCAGCTATATTCATCTATTCATTAAAGTGCTGTGTAGCAAGGCTGGAGAATCCTGCATTGTCTAGTCAGGTATTCAAGCATCTTCGGTATGGGAGGGGGCGGGGGTGATAACTTTGCTCCATGATTTTCAATTTCATCGGGTTATTCTCACTGACAGAAAGGGTGTCAGAATAATGCTGTTTATCTTTATTGGGTACCTGCCTTATGTGACATTCTCTCAGTAGTAGGGATTACGTGGTACTAGTATCTTAAGAACCCTTGCAAACCTTATATGCTCATATCGATTTGTTGCTCAAAGTGCGCATAAGTTTGTTGACAGATTTTATCATATATCTTGGAACACTATTGAGAGACTGAACCGAAAGATTTTGAATAAGAGCAATCAATGTTCTTTCCGCAATTTCTGTGCAATTTCGTGAAATTTAGGAATCATCTCTAACACAACAACCTGGTGACACTTTCCAGGGTAGAATTCATATGCGATTGTAACTCTAGGTTGAGGCTAACTTAATGCTGGAAACATTTTGTTTAAGACCGGACCGACAGACATCATACCCCTTTCCTAAACTTATTCCGGGGATGGTTGAGGGTTAAAAGATACAAGTCTTTCATTTTCCAAATTCATTTTAGTTTAAATTATGAGATAGCTAACAGACATGTGTAAATGTTACATTAACACTTAGTACCAAGTTTGGCCGCCCTGGGGTAGATACCTACCCGGGTACCAAATTTACAAGGTAGGCCTCTCGCTCTACAACACCATGCGATTTATTACCTCACGGCAGTGCCGTTGACGAGAAGATTTTTGAATTGGGCACTTTGGGGCATTTTTGCCCACCTGTCCAGACTCTAGGGGGAAGCAACTCAATTTTACACTTATGTGCCCTTCCCAAGTGCTTCACCAAGATTTGAAAAGAATTGGGAGGGGTAATCAAGAAGAATTAAAATATGTGTAATTGTTAACAGAACATTAGGTACAATTATGGCGCCACCATGGTCAGAACTCTACCCCGGGATCCCAATTACATTTTGGTAAAGGCCTCCTGCCTACTCACTTGCATTTGGCGTCCTCAGACATGTGGCGTTGTTAGAAGAAAATTTTTGAAAATTGGTCATATTTGTTGGGCAATTTTGCCCCCAAGCCCCAGGGGTGCAAGAACGAAAAATTCAATTTATGTGCCCCTTCCAAGGAGAGATGTCATACCAAATGTTTGAAGTTAATTGGACTGCGTGTTATCAAGAAGAAGTATGTTCATTGGTAAGCATTTGTACGCAAATTTGGCCCGCGGGGGGGTTTTCCCCAGAACCTACCCCAGGATCACATTTACAATTTTGGCTAAAGGCCTTCGTGCCCTACAGTACATTTGGTTCACTAGACATTATGCGGTTTAAAAAATTTTTTGAAAATTTTCACTTTGGGGCATTTGCCCACCGCCAAGGCAGGTGTGCAGACGACCTGAATTTACAATGTTATGGTGCGCTGCAAAGATGCTTCATACCAAATGAAAATTGGCAGGTGATTATAAATGAAGAATTTAATATTCAAATGTTAATGCACAAGGACGACCGAACACGGACACGGACAAGTCACTGAGACGACGAAGACCAATTGCAAAGGTCCTTGAGTTACCAGGTGACCTAAAAAGATCATATTCCAGACGCTTCATGAACTTCTGTTTGGCGTTTGTGAATAAAGAAGCCGTTGTATAAGTTAAAAGAGGTTTTAAACACCAAATTAATTCTGATATTGCACGCATATATAAAAATTCAGATATTTTTTTATCTTTTCCCCTTTTAGAATATCATAGAACCATTTTGTCAATACTGGTAAATAAGATAACGTAAATACAGCTTTTTTTCAACATCCGAGAAATTGATAATTGACAAACATTTTTTCTTTTTGAGTGAATTTTTCGTGTGTTCAAATAAAGATAATATATATACCATAATACAGCTACATAGATTGTAGTTTGATTGCATAGAAATAGTCATAAATATAAAGTAATAAGACGTTTTAAATTAATAAGATTACAAATTAATGTTTTCTAGGGTGGCAATTTAGTTATGTAAATGCTTGGAATATGCCTTCGGAGACGGGAATCATAATGGAAATTCAAAGTGTATATAGTGAGAAAAAAATTAAAAGAGGGGGACAATAACTTATTGTGTAATTTACGTTATCATGGCTTTTTTACATATAAATTCATTAAAATTAATCTTTTTCCACACTGGACTCTCCAGATTGAATTTCAAAAGTAAAATCTACAAGACATCGGTCTAAGGGTTAGATGGTTAAAGTAAAACGTTAGAATAGCGGATATAAAAATTTGCCATGCAACTAACACATTTGTATTAATTGCACATTCCATATCATCATCAATTTCGATTTGCATTTTGATTTTTTGTTGCATAAAACTACCTAATTCAAACCAATTGTCAAATCATGAATTTAATGCTAACATAAGTTTTGTTGGTTCTCTTGATAAACGCTTTGACGTAATAAAGGTAGATTTTTTTTATTTTTATTTTTTTTTGTTTTTTTTTTATTTTTTTTTTTTTTTTTTTTTTTTTTCTTTTTTTATATATTTTTTTTTTTTTTTTTTTTTTTTGTTTTCTTTTTTTTTTTTTTTTTTTTTTTTTCTTTTTTTTTTTTTTTTTTTTTTTTTTTTTTTTTTTTTTTTTTTATTTTTTTTTTTAATCGTACCTCTGCTGATGGGTTTATGAAATTTTTACTCTGAAATATATTCAATATTCATCTTTCAATAAACACAATGTCGTGAACAAAATAACGACTTTATTTCAAATTTCGATATTTATTTCGACGGATTATGTGAGAATAGGTGTGAAGGTCGATAGAACAGAGAGGCCATGTTGGATTTTCAGCCTTAGGTGAGACAAATTATACGCAGTCTGAAATTACAGTAAAATTTAATAGTACGATGGTACTTAAAATACCCTGCATTTCAAAGGGAAAAAAGTGATCGTCCGAGGTAGGAGATAGAGTTTTTTTGGGGGTATGTGTGAATTGTGTGTATCATTTCTTAATATGTTAGTGGTCGCAAGTGAAAATAATAATAAATTTGTATTTTACAGGCAACATCTTTTAAGATTCTCTTTTTTATTGACAGTGAACTTTCTCATTCACCCGGATACCAGAAATGGACCCGTTGCGTAGAGCCCAGATAATATTATTGTGCGACCTCTGTAAAACTGCCCACCTACAAAGTCACTGTGAACGTTGTGATATAAGTCTTTGCAAGGTCTGTGTTGGGGAGCACCTCTCAAATACGTCAATAAGACACAAAGTTGTGCCCTATAAATACAGAGAGTCTCTTAACTACTCGAAATGCCCAGACCACGTCGACGAACACTGCAAACATTACTGTGCGAAATGTGACATCCCTGTCTGTTCTATTTGCGTGTCCTCTAGTAAACACGAAGATCATGATATATCAGATATTCTGGAAAAATTCAATTCCAAAACAGAAAGTTTACAAAAGGATTTGGAAGAATTAGAGACCAGAATTTATCCCCGATATGAAGAAATGGCGTCCGATGTGCAAATTGAGAAAACAGAATTAGAAACGAATTATGGGAAAATGACAACAGCCGCCGAACAGCATGGAGAAATTTTACACCGGGAGATCACCGCCATTGTCAACCAACGAAAATCTGACATTCAGGAGATGAAAAACAAACATCTGTCTACCCTGAATAGAAATACAGACGAAATCACACAGAAAATTACTGAACTTAAACAGATCATTGCCAACTTGAAATCAATACTAAAATCAAATGATGTCTCCTTAACCTCTACTTACAAATCTAGGAATTCCGATTTTAGAACATTACCGCCTAAAGTCCGAGTTACATTGCCAAGTTTTTCTCCTCGACAAATAAAACAAGATCAACTTAGTGAAATGTTTGGCTCTCTGTCATCATTATCCATTAACACAGAACATGGCGAGACAATGAAGTCACCAGAAGCTGTATTATCTCCTCCAATCAAACCATTACTTGATGAACCGCGATTCGCCGCCACCACAAACACTGGGTATAACAAACTATACAGTGTTAGCTGTCTTAGTGAAGATAAGGTCTGGACACGCGGGGATAACGGAATCATCAAGCTCCTCAACATTCAGGGTGAACTACTAACATCAATACAAACCAAGTCAGGGAACGAACCATGGGACTTAACAGTGACTTTGGACGGGGATCTTGTTTATACTGACCCTAATGATAGAACTGTAAACCTAGTGAAGTATAAACAAATACATACCGCCGTGATCACACTACAGGGATGGAGACCATTAAATGTCTGCAGTACCGTCTCTGATGATCTCCTGGTTACCATGATCAGTGATGATTACCAACAATTCAAAGTTGTGTGTTACTCTGGCTCTACAGAGACACAGACCATTCTGTTTGATGATCAGAGCCGCCCTCTCTTTTCACCCACTCTTAACACTGTATACATCAGTGAAAACAGAAACCTGGATATCTGCGTGGCTGTCTATGACGCTAGAGCAGTAGTGGTGGTCAATCAGTCCGGCAAACTCCGATTTAGATACACTGGTCATCCCTCTGATACCGGGGTATTATTTCATCCAGTCGGCATCACTACAGACAGCCAGAGTCATATACTGACAACAGACCATTTGAATCACCGTATCCACATCCTAGATCAGGACGGACAGTTCCTTCGTTATATTGACAACTTGCGCTTTCCATGGGGTTTATGTGTTGACATCAAAGACAACGTATTTGTTGCTGAGTGTCACACTGCTAATGTGAAAAAAATCCAATATTTATCAATCTAGTGTGGATTGCATATCTCTACAGTGTTAATTTCAGATGTAAACACAGTGTTGTCTACAACAACTTGCATTGTTAATTACAGTGACTTGTTAATTTATAAATCATAATAGCCGGCTACCCAATTTTTTGATGGCACAGAATTAAGCATTTCTACAACATTATTGTCTCTCCCAGTGATGCTCAACACCGAAATGTTGGTAAATCCCGAACATGACCAATTAAACTGGCCAATAAAAATGAACAATTGTATCTGCCAAAGACCTGCGAGCCAAATGCACTCTTCGAAGAGGATCAGAGCTATGCCTGAGGAATCCTTAATTTTGATATAAATATCCAATTTTACCACGGCAATTCAATACATATCCGTATTTTAAGCTAGTAACATAGTACATAACAACTGGGCTGTAGAGACCCTCGGGGACAAACAGTCCACCAGCAGAGGCCTCGACTCTGTGTTTGTGATGCGTAATTAACATGTACTTAAGTTTGTGTATTTAACTGATTGAACATTAGTCTCTCACTGCTGTTTAATACTAGTATTTAATATAACATATGTATCATTATATTTAGTGAATCTCAATTTCAGTTTGCTTGGTTTGAACACAGTTTATTATAAATATATTTACAATGGGATTGAGCACAATTTCTGAAAATTTAGGATTGCTCTCTCCCGTTTCAGTTTGCTTATCATGATGATAAAATTTACTAAGTTGTAAGATTTGAGATACAAAATAGGTCGAAGGGTAACATCGGTGTAAAACGTATATCATAATCCAAAAAAAAAAACCATATACAAAATCGAGTGTAGGGCAACACGGACCTCCGACAAAGCGAAGGTAGGTGAAGGTGCCATGGAGGAGTAAGCATCATCTGCTGACCGGTCACACCCCCGTGAGCCCGTAGTCGAAACAAAGTAAAACGGGGTTTCCCGTCGTCAATCGAGTACGAAAATGACAGTCTAACAAAGGGTATGAAACAAGTCAGGTATCGACAAGGACCGCTTAGTGATAGATTTGTAAATCGCTAAACAATTTCATTATAGCGACCCGTTAGAATTTTGCAAAATGATTTCGGTTATAACCCTGCAACATCACTATTTGTTAGTAGTTGGCCTCGCTTTGAATAGTCCTCATACGCATGGCGCATGCTCTTGCGGTATCGAATAAACTAAGTGAAACATACACACTATAAGTCAGGTGATAGTAGTACCATTATTGCATAGAAAAGAAAAGCTGACGATTGCAAAGTCAAAGTCATCAGGTTTTGAGTATTAACTAAAAATTATACTTTTATCATACTTTTTCTATACTTAATTAAGTACTATTTCAGTACGTCTCTCTTGATACTTGTTTTGCACTTCACACACTTTTGTGCTTTTCCCAAAGCAATTGAAATGTATACTTTTATCATACTTTTCGTACTGATTAAATTTTTTTACCTTTCTCTGGATACTTTTTGGTACTTCATACATTTTTGTGCTTTCTGTGTACTTTTTTCCAATCGTACTTTTTTGTGTACTGTGCAACATATAAAAAATCTTAAAAGTATATCTGCGCTCTCTTGAATCACCAAAAAGTATACTTTTTGGACTGAATTTGAAACGACCTAATGTTTTGTTCCAAATTAAGTTGAAAAACTCACCGAGACAAAGTCGGGGGAGCTTATGTTATACCCCCGGCGTCAGCGTCTTGTTTAAAGTTTTTGGAGCAAGTGTGCATTGATAACTATGGTACATCTAACTTATTACTGGTCCTATCTTCCCCAAACTTGCATGGATGAAGCTTCTGGGGGTATTGAAGGAATGCATAGTCTAACTTAAATGCTGAATCTGAGCTATAGGCTTCGGATGCTGGAAGAAGATAAGGACGTTAGTGCTGGATAAAGTTTTTGGAATAAGTGTACTATTGTGGTTATATCTAAATTATGACGGGTTCAATCGTCACCAAACTTGCATGAAGAGTGTAGACTCTATTGGGTGATTTTGAAGGACTACACAAGGGATGTCAGTTTTACTCGGATAGCTTAGTCGAGTACTCGGAGCTTTAGTCGAGCGATAGTCGAGTACTCGGTAAAAACAAACAAACAAAGGTAGGGGGTCTGATGACAGGGTAGAAGTGTTTC
>CAJDSM010078695.1:58-11208 GCA_903981925.1 Ostrea lurida
TCTTATAGAAAGATACATGTATAACGAAACTTGTAATCAAACCATTGATGTACATAAATAATTTTATGAGTTTAACAATTTTTGCGTTAAAAGATAAGAATAAAAATACTGCATTCCGATGCAAATAATTTTGTCAATGAACAGAAATATATGCGAGAAGATATGATTCTTCGAAAAGCAGCTCTCTGAGACATGACTTTCGAAATACAACTTGAAATGAGGTTTTATAAAAGAAATTTGTTAAAAGATAGCTTACACATTCTGATTCATCGACCGATCTGACAGTGTGGACAAAGATCACAGTACAGGCCGTAGAGATACAGTCCCCGCTCGCACACTGAAATTGTGTATCCTGTTACACTTTGTACTATCGGAAATTACAATATATCACAAATACAGATTCATGTCATTTATAAAAAAAACAACAAACTAGAAGAAAATGGATAAAACTAAAAAATTACACGTTGACAATATCTTACAAAACGATTGGTTGGGCTTAAATTAAAAAAGATGGACTAGTTAAGAGTTGGTTGGTTGGGTGCATGTTTGTGTACCGTTCCTCTCAAGATTAGTCACGATGTGGAGGGACGTCACCATTGCCGTAAAAGGGCTGCATATTTGGTTTATCCTCGGCGCTTAAGGCCTGAGAGCTGGGGGGGGTATTATTCATAAAAAAAAAGCTGTTGTGACATGGGACTTGGTCTTTTGCGCTTCATACGAAAGGGCCACGCCCATTTAGTCGCCTCTTTACGACAAGCAAGAGTCCGGATCTTAGGAGTCTGATGAGTCAGGTTAACCAAGTAAAAAACATTGTATAATTACTTTAACCCTCCTGGCCTGCGACAAACTTGTTTGAATTAACTTACGTCACTGCGGGGACTTTTTAACGTCACCGTCATTCAGTGATTGACGTTTCCCGCGGCATCATACATGTCTGCGTTGAGCGTCTTTAGACTATTTATAAACAACTAAATTGAATAAGAACATTAGTGCATGGAGATATGTTTGGATTTTTTGTGACAACAGTGTAAAAAAAAATAAAACTAGTCCATTAAATGATTATTTTCCCAACAATGTAGAAACAAAAATGACATAGTAATTCAATTTTTTTAAAAACTTTGCCTGATAAAGAATTACTAATGGCTAATGTATATTGTTCTGTTTTTTCGTCATTATCATGCCACACATACAATGAGGTATTAATTAAAGTTCGTGACAAATTAATTAATTAATTAAAGCTCTATAAATCATAAATAGACAGAGCTTAAGAAACTGAATTAACGAGGAAGTCACCATATTTGGCAATTAGACCATATTGGTTAATATAATATTCATTGCAAAATTCCGTAATAGTGTACTTAGAGAGAGAAAAACTGATAGCATACGGTACATTTAAATTGTGGAGATATTGTGTTGTGTTTATTTGCTCCTCTCTCTCTCTCTCTCTCCTCTCTCTCTCTCTCTCTCTCTGCTCTCTCTCTCTCTCTCGTCAATCAAATGCAATTCAACATATAGACACGTGTTTTATGTGTGAACAATGGTTATGAAAAACTTTCTTCACATGTCATAGGAGCAATTGAAAAATTCATGTTCAGGATCAAACTGTTAAACGAAAGAAGCCTACCGTTTTTTAGCATATAAAACACATACCAAAGTATTAAAGTTATGGCGACCATATTTCATATCTAGGTAATGCAATTGGTTGAATTTTTTGTAATCATGGTAGGCATTTTTGAAGGGTTCATCAAATGAAAATAACACCATAGGAATTTATTCAAATTTTTTATTAGCTGCTTGATTTTTTTTTTACATTTGAAGTCTATGGAGAGTATATTTTATCAAATTATTTTAAAAAGAAAGTATATATTTTCATATAAATTTCTCATGGTATTTAAGGCTACATGCATTTCCGTTTTTACGGAAGCATGAAATATCTTTTTAAATTTTAGTTTACCGCACACATTTTTAGAAAAAAATCTCGAAGTCAATTTACGTTTAACACATTGTTTACTTGTTCGCCATTATATAACATATAACTCTTAAAAAATGTTTGAAGTGCAAACAGATTCGCTTTATAATCCCACTTACCATGAAATTCTTACTTTTATCATTACTTTCACCAATGCACATTCTATTATTATATCTAAACATGAAAATACATGTACATGTAAATAACGAATTGGGGAACATGACATGTCCACTAAATAAATGCATCCGACGTGCATTAGAATATACCTAAATGTATACATGCATACGACTATTGCAACCGACGGAAAATATGCACTATTAATTATGATATGTTGTGAAATATAACCTCTTTATTTCCTTTCATTGAAAAGATTACAATATATCATAGAAATCCCTTTTGCATATTCCAACAATAAAACACGTATAGTACTACTCAAGTATTACTTAGCCTGTATTCAACAGCGATTACAAAGTAGTTTTTTTTTCTGTATCTTTGTATCTCGGGGGGGGGCGGGGGCACTTCATATTTTATGGGTAGGGACGTGCCGCATTACGATATCTGCACAACCCCCACCCCTTCCCACCTACCTCCTACTACCTGTATTTTTGTGATTCGAGAATTGCGATGATAACCTTATTCAATATTAATTTTCTTGTTTCAAATTTACTGATCCTATAATATACCATTTGATTTTTGTATCTCCGTATATAGAGTACCAGCATCACAAGATACAGAGAAGTATAGGACAAAAACTATTGCTAGATGCATTAATAAATGATTTCCCTCTCGCGTGATCACGTCACGCCCTCCTCTCACTATGTCATCAAATCATCTGATATTAATACACCACGGATTTCGAACTACATTGATACTCGTGTACCTGTGTGTTCAGGACTTAGTTTTAGTTCATGGTTCATAACAGAAAATTACGGGCGTATTTCAATCATAATAATAATTGGAGCAATAATCATTACATGAACGCTTATTTTATCACAGTCTTGCACTCTTTCAAATACGAGCTGTGCATTTTTTTTAACCCTTGTCTATATTCATTACTTCGTCGTAAAGCAGTCAAGAAGGCTTTATAACCTTCATTTTCCAAAGACGGCACGTCCCTCAAATCATGATCTTTTTTATAAGAATATATATAAAGGAAGTAGCCCCCCCCCCCCACCGCCCCCCAATCTCCAGTGCTCCTCGTTGTGTCATAGTCCGTAACAAAATTCTCTAATACAACGTTATATCTGAGACTCCATATTCCGGACAGAAGCTTTTGTACAGTATTCGCTATAAGACGCTACTGAACAAATTATAAATTTGGTCTGAGTCATAAAGAAAGAAATAGTGAGTCCAGGAGCAATCTTGATAAATTATTTTTATTATTACATTAAGTATGTAATACTTCAGTATTGTGGTAGGAACTACGCTATTCAATATCTTCTTTATTATTAGGTCAGCAAATGTTCAAAATAATATTTATTATTTTCTCTATATGTTTGATCCTATAATATTCTATATAACTCTATTCTCCCATCTTGGGTCCAGAGTTAAAAATTATATTTCTTATTTAGGGTATTGATGAAAAAGCTTTTAATAGGTTACCAGTACTATATTATTGACAAATAGATTTATGCAATAATGAAATTTATTGATTAAACAATGAAAGCAGATCAAATACATAGAGGCTGATAGATTATTTTTTTGTAGGTAGCAAGTGTGTAATATTTTGGTTCTAATCCTTTTTATTTCCACATCAACACACCAGATGAAGAGAAGACAGAATTAATTAGCGAAGAGAGTTGAGAAGAGAAGAGATGAGATTAGAGAGATAAGGAATGCCAGATAGGTAGAACGAGACGAGAGAAGACGGGAGAGCCACGATGCTTTAACATGTTATTCGCTGAGGTAACTGACAGAGGTTAGGAAATATTTTGACATGTAACGTGAACCCTGCAGGATAAGCACGAGCTCCCATGGTTTCGCTGGGAACGTTTATATAATCCTAACTTAGATGTTGCAACGCTTAAAAGAAAAAAATCATATCATGAGATGTTGTAATACACGTATACTCAAACTTATTAAATCCAAATATTCATGTTTCAACCCCCCCCCCCCCATTCCCACAAACACAAACACAACAACAAAAAAACTACACAACAAACACACCACACAGCGAGCACCAACACAACGAAACAAACACACAACATCACACACACCACCACAACCACACACACCACTACACAACATCAACACACATCACCCACACACAAACACAAGCACACACACAACACACACACTACACACACCACACACACCACAACACAGAGAGAGGAGGAGAGCCGACCGCAGCACAAGGTGAGTAAGTAAGAAAGTGTTAGGAGCCCGAGAGACAACGAGAAGAGGAGGAAAGAAGAGTTACAAAAAACTGAACCAAGGAGAGTAGTAAGAAAGTTTTCAATTCAACACATATTGTATAGTCCTAGCGGTACGTTTGATACTGAGAAAAAATCAAATAATCACTTACTAAATCACAAGTAGGTTGGTTTAACGACTTTCAAATTCTTTTGAATAACACATAAATAGAGAAAGAACCTTTTAGTACATTTGCATATCGGCTTAATGATTCAAAAGCCAATGGTACAATGTATCTCAAATTGAATAAGAACGAATGTTAAATGATATCTTGAAAATGAATTAAAGATAAATTTGCCCCTTTGATCGAAATTATACAATAATACTAACACGCTAATTCGTAATAGGATAATAAACAGAATCCGCAGCACGGAATTACGATTCTACTAAACTAACCAAATGGTATAAACATTTACCACCCAATAGCATAACATTTTCCCGAAACAACGTAATATTCGATTTAAAATATAACCACATCATATATGTTGGAAAGAATTTCAATCCTTTACTACCGTGTGTGCTAAGGAATAATCAGGTGATACTAAAAAAGCAGTGGTTCTGTTCATAAACAAAATTAAGTTGTTAGTTACAGGGTAACCAATGATGAAATAAATGCAAAAATTACTTTTCGATTCAATGTGACGAAATTTTAAGCCATGCATGGATGTTGATATTTCCTCTTTTTCTTTTTTTGTTATTTAGTGTATTTTATGAAAGAGAAACGATCGACACTCTTCGAAGAACTGTAGAAGACCGCCTCGAAGTGTTGAATGCAGAGCTCAGACCACTTTGTTAAGATGACTGCTCTAAGTTTTGTGAATCAGCTAGAATATGATTAATTGTATCCGATCGAGATAGGATAATCACTAGCTGTGATATAAACGTTACAGTGCCATTGTCAATGAAACAACGAGTTAGCACACAAGTTTAGCTATTGTTGATTCGTCAGTAATTACCGACCGTTCCAATTTATGTTCAGTTGATGTTATCTTATAACTCATTTGAGCACTTGGATTGGAATAAAATAATCAGATCAAGTATGTTATCGTGTATGATTAATTATACATTCGGAAATATTCTCTGTTTATTGTCTAAAAAACATTCTTTATCTCTCGATTACTCTTTAATTATATTATATACATAAATTCGATAGGTTAAGATATAAGCATTAACAAAAAAGGTGTTCAAACTATAATAAGTGAACTATATGTATCATTCGCTCTCAGCTCACGAGCACGTGTTTCCACATAATCGCTTCATGTTAGGATTGTTGCTATCCTACTGAAAATCAACTATAATGGCGGGCCACTTATCTAGTGACTCTCTTATCGCATTTTAGCGTTTTCTACTTGTGATCTTAGGTACAGCATGCATTAATCTTGATTCTTTCTTGTTTAACTATAGGCAATTTCTTTAGTGATTACATATAATCTGAGTTTTTTTTCTTTTAATACATATTGTGAAATACCCGATCTTTTGCAGAGTCACTTTTCCGAGAGACTGATAAAATCGTACGGTACGGTGATCTGTATACATGAAAACCTATACGTCTCTCATGCTCTCGAGTTCAGAAACAATTATAACCCTCATATGTACTATCCGGATATTACTATATTACATGAGCTTTCTCATTGAATTAGATTTCGTATGCAAATTTCCAATAAACATTGTTTTTCTGATAATTAAGATTGTACAAGAATCGTAGTTATAATTTCAATATATATAGTGCTCTTATTATAAGATTTACATAAACCTAGATATATCGTTATATGCTTATACACCCATATATACAGCTCACATATATGTTATTATTTCAATTATATGCACGAGTTTCCCCAGGTGAGGTGGCCTTGTAATTATTATTCACCACTGACCCGTTACATTTGACCTCTCAGCGCTCTGTTCTATACTGATTATGTTAATAATTTGTGACTAAGATATATATTTGTCTTATGATTTGCAGACACATTTAACAAATCGCATGTGCTTTATTGTTTTTTATTTTTTTTTTATATTCTATTTGGTTGTCTTTTATACAGATTTCGAAGTCCCACGCCTCCAACCATTCATCAATACTTTCTAAGCACACTTCCACACTCTATTTTAGTATTAACTTTCAATTTGTTGGATAGAGTGAAAAAGGTGAGAACCAGAAAAAGCTAATATATTTAATTAATCCACTTAAATATTTAGTGATATATACGTTTATATTTGCACAAAAGATACATAGATGAGTGCCGGGATTGTGTTCTGAATGTGGTGTTAGCCACCGTTTTGTTCACTCTAAATTATCTGTATAAGTTATATGAATTTTAATCAAATATAATATATAGAATAGACCAAGAAATAAATTTTGCTCATAGAATGGATAGAATTGAATTATGTCATAGGCAATTAAATTTTTCAATTATCATTGACAACCGAAAGCCTATAACGTGTACAGTTATAAAAAGGCATTACAATGGAGAAACTTTTGCTAAAATTGTTATAACTATACTTAGGTTACATCAATAAAAACAACAATTTGAATTATAACACGATTTCATTTGTACCAATAAATGCTTATTTTGCTCAAAAAAGAGGAAAAAGAAAGATCTGGTTATTTATCCGAGCGAAGCTCGGACGGGTCGGAAGGCCGTCCGCCGAAGCAAGGTTCTAAACGGTAACACGATGGTAAAGAAAAAAACTCAGAAATCAGCTAAGAAAACAAATCATCTCGACTTACGTTCAATGAAATTTTCGTGAGCCATAAGTGCCGCCATTTTTTAATATATAACGGTGTGACCGTTGGACCGAGCAAGCAAGAAATGTTTTTGTTGCATAATCATAATTTATTTATGTACGGTAAGTTAGGAAAATTAGAAAATATTATTACCTAAAAATGTGTTTTGCCCTATGCGCTAAAGAAACAAAACATTTTTGCGGCTAATTTGACGTCAACAATGCCACTGTTCACGTCGACAATACGACGCACAGTGTAACGCGGTAAATATTAACGTCACTGGCTAAACAGTGCATTGGTGACTTAATCTAATGTCGAGTTTTCTTTCAAACCAAACGTTTGTATAAACAACAAGAAGCATCCCCGTGCAATCGAAAAATACGTCTATAGATGAACAAATTTATCCAAGAAAATTAAATTTGCATAAAAGTGAGCGCATCTACTTTTGTAGTTATTGGAAAACTTCGTGACTCTTATCTTTAAATCGTACGTATTTGCATGTATCTAGTTTTCTATCAATTATTAGTAAAAACTGCAACAAAAAAAGAATTTATACGACTGATTTTCAAGAAATAGTGTTTGAATTTAACAAATAAGCATGTCGGCTACATATATCTTGATAACAGTTAGGTTTACTCGAATATTCTGTCTGAAGCAATTAATTGAATAAAAATAGCGGCGTCTTTAGTGGCTCACGACAAATTTCCTATAACGCTTCTGTAATGTCGAGGACATGAATTTGTTTTACTTTTGCTGATGTTTTGAGTTTTATTTCTTTTACCATAACGTGTTACCTTTATGAGCTCCTTGCTTGTCTTGACGGAACGGGACCTTCCGTCCAGCTTCGTCGGTATTAATGGTAATGCTTAACAGATATTTCGAGTAAACCTTATTAGTTACAAAATATTGTAAACTCTCTGACATGATAATTTGTTATTAAAACACTTTTCATCTTCAAAATCAGTAGTATAAAATTACTTCATTAGCTTGCAGCTATTTACCTAATAATTGATAGAAAACTAGTCTACATGTAATACGTACGACTTAATAGATGAACCGACGTTCACGGTTACCAATAAATAAAAAATTTCAGATCGCGCTCACCTTTATGCAAATTTAACTTTTTCTTGGTTAAATTTTGTTCATCTATAGAAGTATCTCGATTGCAAAACGGGATGCATTTTGTTGTTTATAATCGTTTGGTTTGAAAGAAAACATCGACGTTAGATGTAAGCGTCGCACAATGCACTGCTTACGCCAGCTGACGTTAATATTTTCCCGTTTTACCACTGTTGAGTCGTATTGTCGACTGTGAACAGGTGCATTGTGACGTCGGAATTAGCTGCAATGTTTGTTTCGTTTAGGCATAGGGAAAAAACACAGTTTTTAGGTAATAAGATATTTCTATCCCGGGGAGGGGGGGGGGCACTTCGTTAATTTTTATGGGTAGGGACGTTGCCGTACATGTCGCAGACCCCCCGACTCTTTCATATATTTAGATTGAGAATTGTATACCTTTTTATATCAGTAATTTTCTGTTCAAATGGTGACCCGTTTTCCCATATGACATTCATGAGGAACTGGCTGCTTTGATAAACAAATTACAGCGGATGGACCAAAGTTCATAAAGTTCCTTTCTATCAATGCCACAACTGGTCTCCCATATAGCTTAATAAACCGGCATTCTAAACTATTATTACTTTGTGTAAGATATTTTCAGAGATTCATTCAGCTGCAGCTGGATCAAATTAGATTAGCTGCTTCATATAATTTAAAAAAATTGAGGCAAACGATTAATACCTTATCATATATTTCATGCTGACTTCTAGATCTTGTCAATTTCTGAAGTGGGAAAAAAGGCTACTCTATTCCACGGCACGTCCCTTATCTATCAGGTTATAAGGAAGTGCCCCTCCCCCCCGGACTTTATTTTAACTTACGTACTTTAAAAATGATTATGCAAAAAACAATTTCTTGCTTCGCTCGGTTCCTCAAACGGTCACACCGTACAAATTACCAGCGAAGCAAGCTCTAAGATAACCACGTATGCTAAAGAAAAAAACCAAAATCAGCAAAAGAAAACAAATCATTCTCGACATACGTTCAAGGAAATTTCGTGAGCCATAATGGGCCCGCCATTTTTATTAATTAGTTGCTTCAACGATATCGAATAAAACCTAAGCTGTTACAAATATTGTAACACTGACACTGTAAATTTGTTATTCAAACATATAAATTCTTCAAAATCAAGTAGTATACAATTCTTTTTGTTGAGCTTTCCTAATACCGAGCGAACTCGGCGGGCCGAATGAGCCCGCCCGCGAAGCAAAGGCTCTATAAGGTAACACGTATGTAAAGAAAAAAAGTCAAAATTCTGCAAGAGAAAGAAAAATATCTTCTACATACGTTCAAGGAAATTCGTGGCCATGAACAAATGAAGGCCAAAGCCATCTTGTTTTCTTGTTAGTTACTTCATCGGTATTCGACAAAAACCCAATTGAACAAATATGTAACTCTGGCATGTAATTGAGATCCAAACACTGAATTTGTTCAAAACTAATATAATTAAATTCTTTTTATTGCAGTTTTATATTCTAATAATTTGATTAAGGAAACTAGGCCTAGATCTATTATGACGACTTAGTAGTATTGAACGAGTTTCAGAGTTCCAGTAAAAAAAAAAAAAGTATACACAGTATTTAAAAGCGCCCCTTTTAGCAATTTGGATTTTCTTGGTTAATGTTTATTTTATCTAGTAGTCTTTTAGCTTTGCAAAACGGGGATGTATTATTGTTGTTTTTAATCGTTTGTTTTGAAAGAAAAACTCGACGTAGGCGTAACGTCACAATGCACTGTGTCACGCCAGCTTGACGTTTTAGTTCTTTCCCACGTTAGTTATGACGTTCGTATTTACGGACGTAACAGTGGACATTGTGACGTTCGATTATTAGCTGCAATATTTTGTCTTGCCTTTAGCACATAGGTTTTAGGTTAATAAATTGATTCTATTTTATTACCGTACTTAAGGATTTCCCTACTTAGGAATTCTAAGGAAATTTAAGTGTTCAACCTTAATAGCTGTCCTTCTCTTTTTTTTTTTTTTTTATTTTTTTTTTACCATTATAGTTTAATTCTATATCAAGTTAATTACGAAAGAAAAGTGCACCTTTTTTTAAAGATGGTCACACACAAAATCAGGAAGCTATAGGTTAACACTCAGTGCTATCCATTTGGATCTCTTCCCCTGTAATTTTTGTTTATGTTATGTTTTATTTCCAATATTCATGTTAGTCATTTGTTCATGAATTACCCTTAATGAGTCCAAATTGGAAATAATTTATTCTCTATTCTATTTAAGAAATCGCACATTTTGAATATTATGTTTTTTTAGCAGACAGAATTATAATAAAATAAATAAAATTGAATTTTTTTTAAAATGATAACAGTTAATAAAAACTGCTTATTGTGTATATATATGCATGAATTTGATTGTGCATACATTATTTTTAGCAGAAAATCAATGTAGAAAAACACCTCAAAGTAGAGGAATCACCACCATAGGGAGTTTATTGCCCTTGACAATATTGTTTTTGTTTATAATAATTATCTATGGGAAATAACAATTTTTTGCACTATCAAAAGTTGTATTCAGATCTATTTATTACATCCAGTGAATGAATTCCTTGAGAAGTTTATTTCTATCATGTGACATTTTAGAGGGGCATGAACACGTTTTGAGCTTAAAAATGTTTTAGGATTTTGAAATTTTCATTTTTTAATGTTTACAATGCTACTTATGGTATTCTAATGGCTCAGCAAAAAATTGAACGTCATGTTTTGAGTTGCAAGTGAGATTACAACAATTTACAATTCTTTGCAATGTAACTAACAAGGCTCGAACCTTGTTTCATGTGACATATAAAGATGCTTCACAGAAAATACATGTTTAAAACAAAATTAGATATTGAGAAACAACTAGAAACTATTTAATTGTGTTCAGAATGAACTTGTAATTTGAAAATATCTACTAGCATATTCAATATAGGC
>CAJDSM010078735.1:0-10138 GCA_903981925.1 Ostrea lurida
CCTTGATCTTCACAAAATGACCTTAAGTCACATTCGACTAAAAAGTCATTTGCTTGTTAATTATATATGTGATATATCATAAATACTTGTTCAAAAACTGTTCAAATAAGGAACTTTTTCATTGTATTTGATGCATGTTCTCAGTGACCTTGACCTTTTAAAAATGACCTTGAGTACCTTGTACCTGAAACTCATTTGCCTGTAAATTATGTGTGGGATACATCATCAATACTTGTTAAAAACTGTTAAAATAAGTCACTTTTCCCCTATATATGGCATATGCTTTGAGTGATCTTAACCTTTGAAAATGACCTTGATCCAAAGTATCATGTCCACAGGAATAATTAATATCAATTATGATGAATTTAGGATGAAAGGATTAGGAAGTGTGCACTTTTATGTTAAAAAACTGTTGAAATAAAGAATATTTATAAGTTCTGAGTGACCTTGACCTTTTCAAAATGACATTGAAAGCATTGGATCACAAGCCCTTGTCACAAGGAATAATTGTGGAAAATTGTATCAATTTATGATGAATGGTTTAGGAGATATGAGCCCGGACGGACGGACGGACGGACGAAACGGCGACTGTATGCTCCCCCGAATTTTTATAACAGGTACATGTAAAACAAGTGCAAAAAGGTGAAATTTAAAAGAAATGTAGTTCTAATTTACCTAATTCAACAACACGCATATAGTAATGTCATCAGTGGATTTTCTATCAGATTAATTACTGATGAGGTTTCTTTAAGTGCAAGTAAATATATCTATGCATAAGCTTGATTAATTCAAAATATGTTTGTGATACACGCCAGGGGGTGTACTTCCTATATCTTGGGATATACAGACGTGTCGCTGGTATGAGTCGCTATTTTAACAAGTCAAATATATCAATAGGGTGCAAGTTTTATACGCCCGTCTTCAGACGGGAGGTATTATGTTATGGCGTTGTCCGTCCGTCCGGCGTACGGCGTCCCTCCGAAATAGCTTGTCCGGACCATAACTCTTGAACCTCTTTATAGATCTGAATGATATTTCACAGAATTGTTGCCCTTGACCTAAGGAAGTATCAGGACCTTGATCATAGGTTATTGATCAAAGGTCAAGGTCACTATACACATAATAGTTTTAACAATGGGAAATAGATTGTCCGGGCCATAACTCCTGATCCTCTTTGTAGATTTGAATGATATTTCACAGAGTTTTTGCTCTGGCCATATGGATGTGTCATGACCTTGATCCAAGATTATTGGTCAAAGGTCAAGGTCACTAGACACATGATAGTTTTAACATTGGCTTATAGTTTGTTCGGGCCATAGCTCCAGATCCTCGTTGTAGATTTAGTTAATATTTCACAGAGTTGTTGCCCTGGACATATGGAAGTGTCATGACCTTGATCCAAGGTTATTGGTCAAAGGTCAAGGTCACTACACACTTAATGGTTTAAACATTGTCCGGGCCATAAATTTTGACTGAGTTCATGGATTGGAATAATGTTTCACAGAATTGTTGTCATGGACACAAGAAAGTGTCATGACCTTGAGCCAAGGTTAAAGGTCAAGGATAAAATACACATCGTGGTTTTAACCTTGTCTGGACCATAATTTTTCACTGAGTGCATGGATTGAAATAATATTTCACAGAAATGTTGGTCTACACCCAAGGAAGTGTCATGACCTTGAGCCAAGGTCACTTGTAAAATGTCAAGGTCACAATACAGAGTGGTTTTTACTTTGTTCGGACCATAAGTCACTACAGTGCATGGATTGGAATAATAGTTCACAGAACTGCTGGTCTAGATCCAAGGAAGTGTCGTGACCTGGTCAGATTTCAAGGTCGCAATGCACATAGTGGTTTTAACCTTGTCAGGATCATACGTTTTCACTGAGTGCATAAATTGAAATAATAATTCACAGAATTGTTGGGTCTAGACCCAAGGAAGTCATGACCTCGGTCAAGGTCACAATGCACATAGGGTTTTAACATTGTCCAGGCCATAACTTTTCAATGAGTGCAGGGATTTCAATAATATTTCACAGATTTGTTGCCCTAAAACTAAGGATGTGTCATGACCTTGAGCCAAGGTCACTGGTGAAAGATCAAAATGGTTTTACCACTGTCTGGGTCATGATGGGCGTACATTGCTACGTTTGCGTTGCTCTTGTTATCAATCTGATATATCAATGGGTGGATAATTTGTCATGCCATTATATCAATGGATGGTAAATTTACTGCTAGAATTCATCCTCTAATAAAATTTGCAATAATGAAATATTTGAGAAATAATTACTTTAATCGAGATTCGTTATAACCATGCAACATCAACTATTTGGTTAGTAGTTAGCCTCGCTTTAAAAAAATCATCATACGCATCCCATGCCCTTGCGTATCGAATTAACTGAGGACATAACACCATAGAGCAGGCGATAGTGGTACATTTACTACATAGAAAAGGAATGTTGCCCTTTTGATTGTAAAGGCCTCGCAAGTGTCATCACGTTTATCCTATACTTTTGGCCATGTAGCCTAGTAGTCTGGCCATTCGGAAGTCAATATTGAGTAAATATCCACAAATATGAATGCACATCCTGTCAATTATCGTGGTGTCTTATATATACAGAGTCTCGTCAGGATATACTCTAAAAACGGACCTAATAATTGGATCATGCGTTGTAAATATTGTGCAATCATGTTTTATGCTAACAACAGTTGTTCATACCTGTCGCTTAACTACAGTCCTTGAACTTACGTCACTCTACTACCTTTTTTTTCCACGTTGCGGGTAATCTGCGGTCATTACCCCCGTGACTATATCTGTCTCTGTAGTGGGCGAGTCAGCGTACCTGCGTCTAGCTCTCTGTTTTCGTACCGTGGGTTTCATTGTATCGGTTTTTACCGTGTGCTAGCGGTCAGTATCCACGTGCGGTCAGCACTTCACGCCGTGCTTTGTTTTGTTCTTTTGGAGTTGATGGTGCGGGTTCGACCCCTACCAACTCCAAGATGACAAGGCGGGTATGCTAACTTGTAAAACTGTACAGTATTGCTCCATTGTTCGGCCGTCAGATTTGTTGTACTTTGCTGGCTTCTTTTTGCGAGCGATTTCTCTTTTACATTCTAGCTAGATGATTTATGACAATTTCATGTATCTCACTAGTTCGCTGAAGTCATGATCATCGAGTACAGCAGACTTTCGTTATGTGCACCGGAACTGTCGTTTTGGACAATTTGCTAAATAATTAATTTATTCTTGGGTGCTTGACATAGTGGTATTACCTGAGCTCCCGGTTTTGTTCAATGACTAGATTATTTAGGGTGTTTGTTAAGTTGCAGGTATATGTATTACTCGTGCCCTAAAATAGTTTAGAAGCCATGCCATGTACCGCCGTTAATCCGGATGTGCTTACAGTGCTAAAAAAAAATATAGTTTTTTTTCTTTTTTGCACATACTGTGGCATTGGGAGAAAAAAAATAATCTCCATGGAAAATACTTGTACGGTTGTATATACAATTTAGCATACTTTACAGAAATACATGTACAGTCTCTTATAGACTGCATATTTTCATACAACTAGTAGTTATCATGTGGTTTGTTTTTCAATTTATATCCATTGATTGAGATGTATATGTTTTTTTTTACCATATATATAAATTATGTATGGAGTACAATTATTTATTTAATTATATTTTTTAGCTAATGATAAAATATATCTAACCCAAGTGGAAAAATTCGAAAACATTCCGAATGATAATTCATATGCGTTCAGCGTGCGGTCACGTTTACATTGCGGTCCGGTCGCGGTTAGCGTGCGTTCACCGGTCAGTGGTCACAAATTGCGGTCACCGTGCGTTCTGCGTGCGGTCCACCGTGCGTGGTAAAGTAGAAAGTTTCAAGGGACTGTATAAGTAAGGTTGAAGGACACGGAAGTTTTATGTCTTGATCCCGTAACAGTTTTTGAACAAATTCTGCTTCGTATGAATATAAAAATACGTCTGCTAATATGGAGGCACAATTAGTACCCATAGAAATACCAATGGCCTGCCATTGGGTCAAATGCTGTCTGATGTGTTTCATAGGAATTGCTAAATCGTTTTTCATACACAGATTTGACTACGAATTACTTCATTCACCTGATCAAGACGATGGACTCAAGGCCGGTGTGACCGGTCTACAGGGGATGCTTACTACTCCTAGACACCTAATCCCACGTCTGGTGTGTCCAGGAGACCATGTTTGTCTAATTCATGTTTTTGTATTTGATTTGGAGTTAAGAGATTGATCAGGTAAGGAATGAAGCTAATTTTGACCTAGGTGATAGGATATAATCTAACTTGGTACAGTTTACGCTTTATAATCAATGAAGCGGAATATTTTAAGCGTAAATTGCACCAAGTTAGATTATATCGTATAACCTATATAAAAATTAGCTTCATTCCTTACAATTTAATTCAGAAATTTGCATTTATGAATAACTTGCGAAATAATAAGAATTTTCACTACTGGACGCAACATGTACTGAGAGTGTCATTTTTTACTGATAATTACTGATATTGTGCTGTTGATGCTGATAAGGACTGATAAAGTACTGAGATTTTTACTGTTGGTACTGATAATTACTGTAGGTGCTGATAATTGCTGATATTTACTGTGGGTTCTGATATTTACTGATAATGTACTGTAAAAGTACTGTGGGTATATTGCAAATCTGCAATGTATTGACATTTTTGATTGTTTGTCATTTCAAGTTGTCTTTTAATATCAGTTTCACTTTATTTGTTATATTGAGTAATGTAGATAATCTGTTTTTGTTTTAGTGAAAGTTGTTATTAGTTTTTAGTCCGTATCCGTTTTTGTCCGATTGTTTACGTTTTTGACAATTGAGAGGGAAGTAGTTTTGGCAGAAGACAGCTGTGGGATCGTAAAGCATTGTATATAGTAGATAAGTATTAGAGTGTATAAGTAGTAAGTAAATATAGAAATAAAGTATAGAGAAATTAAAGTAAAGGAGTACGTAAGTGTGATTCGGGAAAAAAAAAAGTTTTTACCAAACGAACCTTATCTTGATTTTTTATCTGAAACACATTTGTCACACGCCCCCAAGTCGATCGCAGGCGAGCGATAGCCTCGGGAGTATGTATGTTGTTAACAGCACATTATCAGCAATTTATCAGTACCACAGTACATTACAGTAATTATCAGTTAAATATAGAACCCGCGTAAAACCACAGTAATTATCAGTAACAAAAAATATCAGTACTTTATCAATAATTATCAGTACCCACCGTACTTTCACGCTACTTTATCAGTAAATATCAGTACCCACAGTAAAAACCACAGTAAATATCAGCAATTATCAGCACCCACATTAACTATCAGTACCAACAGTAAAAAATCTCTTTACTTTATCGTACTTAGCAGCAGCAGCAGCAGTACAATATCAGTAATTATCAGTAAAAAATGACACTCTCGTTCAGTAGTGTTTGCATGAGGCGGACGAATTTCGTCGTAGCAACAAAGTAGAAACAACGACGCCAAATACATTGTGACGTCATTCTAGGACATCACAAATAGCAAGTTAGATTATACAAAATAATTGATGTTGCTCAATCTTGTTTCAGTCAATCAAATTGCTTGTAACAAGTAAAATTAAATCATTGTTCGTTATTTTTGCCTTTATCAATAAGCCATGCCATAAAATGTGTTTTAACTAATTTCCCCTTAAAAGTTTGGTGCAATTTCGAAACATTAGATGTGCCGCGGAAATTCAGTTTTGCATGATTTGTACGTGGAACGGAAGTTAAAAGCCAATCTCTTCGACTAAATGAATTAAATTTCACAAAACATGTTAATAATCTGTAAATAATAACGGATTTTATACCAGATTTTACTTCGCAAAACGCTGACAACAGGCATTTTAGAATGATGGGTTATGTGAGTGTATAGCATAGACATTCCAGCTTTTCTTTTTAATTTCTCAATTTGCCTTAAATGTAGAAATCAAAGATTCACTTCCAAAAAATGGCATTGCTCCAAATCTCAAGAGCGAACCATTATTAGAGATTATTCTTTCAGTATTTGTAGAACATCTTGTATTGAGGAAGCAGTTCGAAGGTCTACTATCTCGGGGAATACTTATTGTGAATTAAAACATTGTCATCTTACGGTACGCTGATGACTATGTATATCTTTAACTAAAGTTGGCTGGCAGTTGACATTTTGTTTGGAATTTGTGCTGTGAATTTAAACTGTCTATTTTTTTAAAACAAAGAGCTACACTATTGTCATATTTAAAGCTGACGTATTGGATTTTAATGGCAGAAAGCAAAGAAATCAATATTTTAAACATTTTATTTCTGCGAATTCTGAACAACTATGCTATTTTCGCTAAATTATTTACGGTAGTGAAATCAATATATGCTGTTTGTTTAAAGGAAATAGTGAGATACCTGTCCTTTTGTTTGATCTAGATGAGTTCCAACGATGATCACCGGGGCGTCATCGTCACAGTAGGTATGTACGGACTTCAACCAAAACAGCATGTATTCTGTATAAATCAGAAATGAAAGTATTCCAAGAGCCATTCTCTGTAAGCATGAAAATCCGTTGGACAGGTCATGACGCCAACCTTCATGAAATTTTTAGGGATTATTGATATACATGTACAATGTTAAAATGTATGGTTTTGATTATTTTGACAAATAAAATGTGTTACTATGGTTACAGAGCCATTTTTCTCTCTAGATAAATATTAAAATGTACTTTGTAGAGATACGAAGTGCTTAACAATATTCCAATAATGGAATAATTTCAATGTGTTAGACACTGTGGAAGATTTTGATAGCATTGCTATTCATCCTGAGTAGACATTTTACAAGGTTGAGTCACTTTGAGGTTGCGTTAAATCATAAACCACCAAATTCAATAGATCCATCAACTTACTAAGATGAGTCAAAACATATGCGTGACATGATTCATTCAGTTCTAGCAGGGAACCAACTACTAGTCATGTCACGACTTATTATGACATATATATAATTCATATATTGTGATACATGTGCATTTAGAACTGGTAAAAGGTGCAATTATAATTGAAACGAACAAGTTTCATTATAATTTGAATTACTACTGTTTGATTCATAATATCATACATAATTCTCATTTGCGTATGCGCGACAAAGACCCCTATCTGGTCAATGGCTATAAGAACCGAACATAGTACTAAATTTGACAGTACTTTATCGACAATTGTAACGTCTCCATATGAGTGAAATATTCTCAAGTGGGACTTTAAACAGCAAACAATCGATCAATAATTTATTTGCGTATGTCTAAAAACCAAGCGAAGCAATGTAAACAAACATATTTACTATGAGGGCGTGTTATATGTTATACTTGCAATAAAAACAAACATATTTACTATGAGGGCGTGTTATATGTTATACTTGCTACATATACAAATCTTCTTAAGAGGATTATTCTTCATCCCTTTGTACACAACAATAAGCTTTACCTTGATTTCGATTATGCACAAATTCCAATAACCTATGGGCACGACATAGAAATCGCGTACGCTTCCTATGCATTAATAACGAGCAAGAATTACGAGATTGACGATTTTCACCCACATGTTGACATTAACCACACTTTAGATTCATAAAATCTGTATCGTACTGGGTAAATTATCAGAGGAATAATATATATGTACTCTTTTTTGTTACTTACCACCATACGACCAGTCCATAAACATTGTTCCTTCTTGTTCACATATCGACGGATCAACTTTCTCATAAAATGTTTTAGACATGTCAATGACAAGAAGATAAAAGGCTCTTCTGCTGAGGTAGACCTGGTGACACGCGTAATAGGCACACTGTCCACCAAAGTCCAAAATACTCAAGAGTTGCTTCCCTTCTTTATCTGCGTGAACTGGTACATCTAATATAATGAAACATGAGGAGGCATATTAATAGAATATCTAAATTTCCGGAGACCCCAGGGAGGAATAGTACCTCGTACCGATCGGGCTACCTTCTCGAAATAAAGCAATGTTGTGGTTGTTATCCCATCAACCGGTTACATATGCCATGAGCCCATTATCTTTATCAGGTAAACGGATTACTCCGTAGTCTAAAGCAGTGTATGAAAAGCAGCTTATGAATTACTATGAAAAAAACTTAGATAGTATTTGACTCAATGAGAGGCTGCATGGGCAAACTAGATCGCTATATGGACCACACAATTTGCGAAATGATGTCTTTAAATGTGATTGTTGAAATCCCAGCAACAACAACCTTGAATCAAAAACTGATCAAACGCTAATAAGCTCTTCAGTGTCGAATAAGTTGAAAGACATACATGTACACACCATATGCAGGTGATGATGGAATATTGCTACATAGCTATGCAATGTTGACGATGGAGAAGCTGAAATCGAGTAGTTCCGTTTACTTTGTTTCGACTACGGGCTCACGGCGGGTCTGAACGGTCAGCGGAAGATGCTTGCTACTTCATGGCACCTGATCCTGTCTTCGCTTTTGTCAGAGGTCCGTGTTGCCCTACACTCAATTTTTATATGTGTTTTGGGGGATTATAATTACGTTTAACACGATGTTAACTTCGTCTATTTGTATCGTACCGTTTGTCTTAAAGTTAAGTTGTTTGCTTGTCGTTCATTTCGAATGCAATATGCAAGTATGAAGCAGACATGGAATACTCTGTGGTTTTCTTTATTTCTAGTTTCCTGTGATGTAAAGGCAAAGTTAACGAACAGTGATCAATCTCGTAAGTCCTAAATAGAATACAAAAACAAGAGTTGGGCAATCACGGACCCCTGGACACACCAGAGGTGGGATCAGGTGCCTAGGAGGAGTAAGCATCCCCTGTTGACCGGTCACACCCGCCGTGAGCCCATAGTCTTGATCAGGTAAACGGAACAGTCCGTAGTCAAATCAGTGTGTGAACAACGGCTTAACTATGGCTATGAAACACATCAGACAGCATTTGACTCAATGATAGGTCATATTGGTAAACTAACTTGTTATAACGACCATAGAATTTACGAAATGCTGCCTTTAAACGTGACTGTTGATATATCAAATCGATATATGAATGAAAAACAATTTTATTAATAGATAAAATGCTGACAAAATGTCCAACTGTTGCGTATAAGGTCACCGTTAGATATTTCTTTCTCTCATGTAAAATCTTTTAAATGCATTCTGCTGCTAAACTGTTAGTCCCCGAGTCTACAAACCATGTACTTTGTTACTAGCTTCAAAATAGGGTATATACAGATCCTAAGGCATGCTACTACCCCATCTGCACGAAACGAAATGAAACTTCTCTTCCACGCAAAGATTAACTGTTTATACGAAACACTGAACGGTTGACTATGATACACAAAATACTTAACGGTCTGCACGTAACTGTGGACGGTTTTTGGTGTGGTACATTGTTTTCTAATATCTCAGCTAATGTAAAATTGTATTTCCTTCGGTACACCCCCCTCCCCATGGAGTCATCATTTAAACAAACTTAAACATTTCGTACATCATAAAGCTTTCGGGTAAATTTCAACTTTTCTGGTTCAGTGGTTGTTGAGGAGGTTTTTAAATCACACCATCCTAATTTTCCAATCTTGTGTTTAACTGCCTTTTGATGGGAACTGAATCCAATTCATAGTTTGGTTGGAAATTGACGAACGTAAGTTCTGGACAGCGAATAATTTTACGCTTTTGTGTAAACTTTGATGGCCTCTAATGTAGCCTCACTATACCCCAAGGGTCATGATTTGAACAAATAGGACACTCCCTAAACCAGGAAAATAAATTTTCTAGCCAGTGTTCTTGAGAAGACCTTTAATGATTGCCCCTGTATATTCACTATGTATAAACCTGTCGTCTTTATTGTGGCCCACGTACCCCCGGGATTCATGATTTGAACAGACTTGAATCTCCATTGTATCAGAAAGCTTTCTTACTCAGGTAAGTTAAGGCTTCCAATAAACAATCATAGTGTTGAATATAATGTACCTCTTTGCACTCCTCAACATATGATGTCACAATGAAATAGTACGTCATAACGTACATGCTCTTTTAGATGCATCACGGGATAAATATCCTAATATTTTGTCTAATTATC
>CAJDSM010078736.1:0-11823 GCA_903981925.1 Ostrea lurida
AAGCGTGGGAGTTGTCTTATACCTTTTCGACAGGTTAAAAAAGGACGTATAACATGTCTAGGGAGGTAGAACCTATTTAAAGGTTGTAGGACCCAGAGGGCGAAGCCGGAAGCTCTTGGGTTTTATGGGCTTTTTAAAGTTTATCTAGCTATAATTCTATATACATATTAATGGATAAGATTTTGTGTCACAAAAGGGGGAGGGGCTGCCCCCTCCCCTCTACAATCGCCTATACCTACTAACACAAAGGAAAACTCAAAACTGTACGAGAATAAAGTTAAGTCAGTATCATTAAGGTACGTGGTATAACTAAACCACGGTGATACTCTTTCTGCAAAGTAAAACATAGTTAAAATTACGCATATTTGTTTAATTCAGATCGCAATAATATCTCAACCCATGCACAAAAATCGTAATCAATCCCACGTAAGACCAAGTACATAGGTCTTTTTGTCCCCAAATATAAAAGCAGGCAGAGAACTGTAGGCAACATTTATCCTTATTTCTTATAGCAATCCGCCCCCGTGAGGCGCATAGACCGACCGCCGAACGGCGCATCGAGTTTTGACAGCATAATTGTCACTAATTAGTCGCATCAATGATCTTACAATGTACCAATGAAGCAAACTTCTATGCTTACTTCAATATCTAATTTCGATGTATTAGGAGAAAAAAACTCTCTAAGGGTCCATTTTGGATACTAAAATTCCTTCAAAAGTTGAAAACTTCAGCAACCCCGAAAAGTGAGGAGGAGTGGTTTGAGAAACGGAGCACCTTGCGGCCAGTTTTAAACAGCCGAGGGTTGCTTAGCTAATGGTCCCTTCGTGGAAAATTGTTTGAACTAACGGGTCTAGATATATAAAAATCTTAAGTCTACTCACTTGTTTTGGTCTTTTATCGCTTAAATCCGCCACCCATGTGGCGAAAGTCCGCCCACCCCTTATGTGCGGTTCTGCCGGTGTTTACATTAGTCGAAAAGTTCCGGGACAATTTTCAACGAGTAAAAAACAGTTATGTGCTCTTTTTGGTGTTGCGTAACCTACCATTATTTTACCTCCGGGGGAAGGCTCCTGCCATTTCATTGCGCCAAATTCAAGATCAATTCCCGCGATGCGCTGCGGTAAGTCATTTTTCCTGTTGACGTGCTTTGTATGAAAGAAGGAAAGTGATCGGAGGCGGAATATCTCGACTGGATTATTCGGGTTATGCGTCCGATTGACAGTCGCAATGCTGTACGTAAATGTACCTCCGTGCACTTCGCAACTATTGTCGTCATACGGGCTTGGGGGAAATCGTCATAATAATTTTTATATTTTATTTAACTGCATTCTGTGTATGTGGTAAATCTGTTTGTCAATAGTCTCGTTTTTCCACACCAGACTCATGCCTCTCCGAGCGGCAGTCTCGGAGAGCGAGAATCTGAGGAAAACGAGACCTGCGTTTATTTTTTTTATAGTGTTCTTTGATAACTAAAAAGCCATTCACCCTCTGCTGCATAGTGTTAACTATCAAAAGACAACTTCCGCTTTTCCTGTAAACCGGCATAGACTGGCAAACTGCCGAGAAACAAGCGTTCCGGGCTCGCACCGGCAAAATCCAATATGGCAGCCAATAACGTTCTGTCATGGTCTATAATTCATTTCTATGAATATAAATGATTGCTTAAAAAAAGAAAATTTGAAATAAATCGAATTTTACTAAGATTTTTCTCCACCGTTGATAAAGGGATAGTAAATCACTCATTTTGTCCAAAAAAACATTTAATGAATCAAAATAGGCTTATTGACTTTATACAAGTGGTTTTATGTTAAAAATAACAATTTTGTGTATTTATTAGTATTTAATTCCAAAATCAAACATTTATGATCTCTAACAACATGTCCATAATTTTGGCTTCCTGGACAAAAATTCAGTTTTACTATAACAAGGTTGTTCCTATTGTAAGTTTTAAGGAACATACAGTCATTTCTAAGTTGCAAAATATTATTTCTATATCTTTTTATTATATTCGAAAGGAATAAAATGATTTGGGGCATGACGAAATTTTTTTTTCCACCAAAATGAGCGATACTATGCCCTTAAAGCTTTCTATCCTCTCCCACGGGGAACGAAGCGTAAAAAGCAACCGTGGGTTTTCCTACGATGTTCATATCCACCGATCAGATGAATAACGTGCTTTATAACAGAATATCAATAATTCAGGCAGAGGAAAACCTGTCTCGTGGCCGTGCCGCCTATGCACAGAAATCAAGTGGCTAACTAATCCAATCGCGCAGTGGGGTGTTAGTGAAATAACCAGATCTCAGGGGAGGATCCAGGATTTGATGTTATAGGGGTATAGGAAAGCCTTGGTTGGGGGCAAACTCTGAATTCTACAAATGTTATTACGGCTTGAAGTATGTCTCCCATGCATGGAGTAATTTTTTTAAGGCTCAGCCTGAACGAAGTTCAATGAGCTTTTCTGATATCTGTTTGTCGCGTCGTCTGTCTGTCCGTTAACTTTTTCACATTTTCGACTTCTCAGAACCACTTGGCCAAATTTAAACGAAACGTGGTAGCAAATGATGCCTTGGGTGAAGATATTTCAGGTTGTTCAAATGAAGGACTGGGCCACTCAAAGGGGAAAATAATCACAAAAATGGTAAAAAATAGGGTGGTGTTCATTTTAAAAAAATATTCTTCTCAAGAACCAGCTGAAAAATTTATTATGAATAGCTTCCTGATATACTGGAGATCCAGGTTTGGTTCAAAATCATGACTCCGGGGGTACGGTGGGGCCGACATACAGGGATCTCAGTTTTACATGTGAATATATAGAATCTTCTCAAGAACCACTTGGGCCAGAAAAAGCTGGACATTTATATGAAAGCTTCCTGATAGAGTGGATATTCCAAGTTTGTTTTCAAATCATGAACCCCCGGGGGTATTGTGGGGCCACAATACGGGGATCAAAGTTTTACACATGTGAATATCTAGGCGAAAATCTTTCAAGACCCACAGGGCCAGAAAAGCTGAAATTTATATCAAAGCTTCTGATATAGTGGAGGTTTCAAAGTTTGTTCAAATATGACGGTGGGGCCACAATAGGGGATTCAAAGTTTATAGGAAAAATCTTTAACATCTTTTCAAGAAAACCAATTGGGCCAGAATTTTTTCAAGACCCATTGGGCCAGAAGAACAATATTTCCCAAAAGCTTCCTGATATAGAGTAAAAGATGGCAGAGTTGATCAGATCGTACCCGCTGGGGGAGGTTGAGGCCACAATAGGGGATCAAAATTTTGCCTAAATGTTTTTCTCTCCAGTCACTTGGTCCACGTTTTTAATGGAAATTTGGGTAAATTAATCATCGCTTTGGTGAAGGGGTTCAAGTTTGCTCAAAATAAAGGACCAGGGCCCTCATCAGGGGAGATGACCGAATTGCAAAATAGTGTGACATAATCAATATATCTTAAACGCTTTCATATGTTATGGCAAGATCTTTCATTTTAGACACGATGTATGACGTTGTGACCTACGGGGGGTGGCTTTACCAGAATAGCCAAGGTGGTGTGTGGTCATAGTGGGTGTTGAGACATACTTGTGTTAATGTGAATTCATTTTTAGTGTTGTTGTGATCCTTTGAATTTTGGGGATGAAAATTTTTCACACGTACAAAAGAATGATGAAAATTCTTTTTTGAAATCACTGCTGAACAGGGCCAAGGTCACCTTCAAGGGAGCGATGTGGCCCATGGGCCTCTTGTTTATATTTCTGTCATTTTTGATGAGGTGAAATAAATAAAAGTGACATCAAATGTCAGAGTTTTTTGTGGGGGAGGGATATAAATTCTCCCAATGAAGGTGACATTAAATCAAAAGATCTTGACGTTTATTTGTCTGAGGTCGGAAAAAAAATTGAATCGATAAAATCTGCCACTGGATTTTACAGGGAAATGTCAGTTGGAAAATGAAAAAATAACGTCTACAGATTGGGCGGGGGGGGGGGGGGGTGCAAATCATGTACAAGTGTTACCTGTTCAAGTATAGTTGCTGCCCATGCAGTACTAATATAAGACCCATCTTACTTAATCCCTTTGTTTTCAGTGTAGTTCCAAAACAGTAAATAATCAATCAATCAATCATTGCACTGAGTTGTTGTTGGGGGGGGGGGTTGTTTGTTTGTTGTTTTATTACGAATGTTATTACAGGATGACTTCCAGTGATTAAATTTACCATCCACTGATATAGTGGCATGTCAAATTATCTACACAATGTTAATTGGTCAACGGGGAATGCTTACTCCTCCTATGCACCTGATCCCACCTCTGGTGTGTCCAGGGCTCCGAGTTTGCCCAACTCTATTAGGGACTTATTGAGATTGATCACTGCTCGTTATCTTTGCCTTTACATTGATTTAACAGATTGATGAAAATTGCATCACATTGATATACATAATATGATTTGTCAAAAAAGGCGACCCATTCCAGCGGTACGTCTATGTATGAAGGGTACTCAGACATTCAGAGAGCCTATGGGAAGGCACATATATAGAATTTGTGATGACATAACCACATTAAAGTTTGTTGGTGTTTTTTAAATGTACAGGAAATTTATTTGAAGATGAGATTCACTTCCTTATTCAATTTAACAAGCATATAATCATTGTTTAATGGAGAAACCATTTAAAACAGAACATGTGAAAGTGAAGTTTACTGATTTATCTGATAAAGAAAACTTTTTTGAATTTTAAATTGCAAAGATGTAAAGGCAAAGATAACGAACAGTGATCAATCTCGTAAGTCCTAAATAGAATACAAAAACAAGAGTTGGGCAAACACAGATCCCTGGACATACCAGAGGTGGGATCAGGTGCCTAGGAGGAGTAAGCATCCACTGTTGACCGGTCACACCTGCCGTGTGCCCATAGTCTTGATCAGATCCGTAGTGTGAATAATATTGAGTTGTGACGTGTTGAGAAAGATTTGCCTATGGGTTTTTTTTCTGTTGTTGTTTGTATGTAAAACAAGATCATTCCAAGTGCATGCAGGAGGATAGGTTTGTTTTTATTTCAATAAAAAATACCATATTTTCGGTTTCCCTTCAGACAGGCTGGACTTGGACTGTCTTTCATTGTGTCGCCTGTTTGTGTTAGCGGAGGCGACATATAGGGATCACTTGCGTCGTCGGCGTCACAAAATTTTCTGTCACATTTTTCTCAGAAACCACATAAGCCAGCTTCCTGATATTTGCACACAAGCATCAGTATGGGACAACTGTATCGTGTAACGCAGTTTCCAATCTGCCGCATGACAACTTCCTGTTTGACGCAACTTAGAATATTTTTAACATAGACAATTTCTGTCACATTTTTCTCAGGACACACATAGGCCAGCTTCCTGATATTTGGCACGAGCATCAGTTGGACAACTGTAGTGTGTAACGCAGTTTCCAATCTGCCGCATGTCAACTTCCTGTTTGACGCAACTTAGAATATTTTTAACATCTATAGACAAATTTCTGTCACATTTTTCTCAGGAACCACACAGGCCAGCTTCCTGATTTTGGCACAGAGCATCAGTATGGACAACTGTACTGTGTAACGCAGCTTCCAATCTGCCGCATGTCAACTTCCTGTTTGACGCAACATAGAATATTTTTAACATAGACAAATTTCTGTCACATTTTTCTCAGGAACCACACAGGCTAGCTTCGTGATATTTGGCACAGAGTATCAGTATGGAGAACTGTATCGTGTAACGCAGTTTCCAATTCTGCTGCATGTCAACTTCCTGTTTGACGCGACTTAGAATATTTTTCACATGGACATTTCTGTCACATTTTTCTCTAAAACCACACAGGCCAGCTTCCTGATATTTGGCACATAGCATCAGTATGGAGAACTGTATCGTGTAACGCAGTTTCCAATCTGCCACATGTCCAATTCTGTTTGACGCAACGTTAATTTTTTTGACATGAACAAATTCGTCATGATGATACTTTAAATGATTAAGTAATTTTTCAAATGAAATTAGAAGTAGGCAGGCGACACACATGTCCTTCCCTCCCTGGAAGACTTACCACTAAGTTGATGATTATGCAAATACATGTCTATCTTTAAGCGGTCTATTTCCTGGACTTTAACAATTGGAATGTAACCTTTGTAATAGTGAATTATATTGCCGTTTAAATTGCAGACGTGGCAGTGTGTTACTATTCAATTATCAACTAAGATGATATTTCTAATACATGGAATATATTCATGTACAGCATGCATGGTGTTTGGTAATTTTTTATTTATTTTTTTTTGTGGAGGTTTTATAATATTTTATTTCTCACACCTATCACTATAACATGTAACAAAATAATAACTTATCATTATAGAAAAAAAATGTGGAAAGCTGCTAGGGGTGGGCCCCGACTGAGCTCCACCTAAATACATATAGCAATATAATTTTCCTATTGCATCTCACAGGATGTTTTTATTGTTTTACGTTCTACCGAGAATATTTCACTCGTATGGAGACGTCACCAATGCCGATGAAGAGGCATAGGCTCGGCACTCAGGGCCTTTGAGCAGGGAGGGATCTTTATCGTACCACACCTGCTGTGACATGGGGCCTCGGTTTTTCCGGTCTCATCCGAATGACCGTCCCATTCAGTCTAGGATGTAGAAAAGAGAGAAAAATAAAAAAAAGTATACATATGTGCAAATGAAGAAAGACAATATATAAAGAAAACAGTAATATTTGTTTAGCATCTACCTAAAGGTGCATTTTACACCTTCAACTGTACACTTGGACCCTCAGGGTAGTACATAAAAAGGGAAGGCAATCCCTTTCCCTTTATTTTACATGAATGGAATATTCTGAAATGGAATTTTTATTACAAATATACAATATCATAATATATCAACAATACTGTCAAGAATTTTTGAAAATGAAAAAGATACCTTGATTAATCTTTTATATACATTTACATTGGATTTAAGGGTATTTATTATATGATTTCGTATGTTATGATATTGTTCGTTTTTGTTTTGTATTCTACAATACATTTTATATTTGTAAATTTTGCATGCAATTAAAGATATAAGATTATTTTATAGTTTTGTCATTTATTTCCCAAAAAAAATCCAAGAACAATACTTTTCCAGGAAACTTGAAAATTCAATATTTTTTTCAACATTTCCTCAAATTTCACAGACATTTTTACACTTTAGTATCAGATGCTCATTGTCTTTTTCCCCCGTTACATAATGTACATAAATGTACCACATAAAATTAACTGTTCTTACTAATTGCCAGTTCATGAAATGACTTTACATGCAAACTACTGTGAAATTGGATCATTTTGTTTCTAAAGTCATATTTGTTGATTTGTCCCCAGAGCTCTGAGCCTGTGTCGTGTGACTAGCTCTTCTCCTGTGGTACACGCGTCTGACACACGCACGCAGGGAGGAGTAGATTTCCCTCCTGAAGATGATGTATATCCAGGGGTCCACCAAGGAGTTAGTGATGCTCAGTCTGGTAACAGGAGTTCCGTCTTACCCGCCGTCTCCGGAAGTGCGAAATCGGCATGCTGTAGTATGTTTACCTGAATAGAAAAACAGTATTCATTAAGCTGTTGGGAATCGTTCTAATTACATGTAGGTATTTAACGAACCAAATTTAAAGCAAATATAATTATACCCTCCGCAAACGAAGTTGGGGGTATGTTGGTTGATTGATTGATTACATGTATTTATTGTTTTACGTCCCACCGAGAATATTTCACTCATATGGAGACGTCACCAATGCCGGTGAAGGGCTGCAAAATTTAGGCCTTTGCTCGGCACTTTGAGCAGGGAGGGATCTTTAATCGGTGCCCACAGCCTGCTGTGACACGGGACTCTCGGTTTTTCCTCCGGTCTCGTCCGAATGACCACCACCATTCAATCGCCTCTTACGGACAACGCAAGGCCCGGATCGCTCGAGGGACCTATTGTAACCCGGATGCCCCACGGTCGGGGGTCATGGTTTTGAAAACAGCATGTCCATCCGTCCGTCTGTCTGTAGATAAAATTTGTCCGTGCATGTTCTAAGAAACCAGTGCACGGATTTTTCTGAAAATTTGTACACTCGTTACTCAGCATATGAATATGTGCAACTGGTATTTTTATTGGACATTTACAGATTTTTGTCCCACATGATGTCTTAGTTATATTGCCCGGGCATGTGCTAAGAAACAGTCGCGGAGTTTTCTGAAAATGTGCACACTCGTTTCTCACCATAATGAGATGTGCATCTGGTAATTTCATATTGATTGGACAATTTTTGGAGATTTGATATGAATATAGTAAATACATTGTTCGTAGACTCAGCTTAATAAATGCCTTTCTTATTTTGAGTTAAAATATTTATAGTACATGTACTAGTATTAGAAATAAGGAGGGGGGGGGAGTCCTTTTGGAAAATATTTAAAAAAAAAACCAAACAAATTAAACATTAATTTTAAATTCATTTAACTTTTATATACCTTATATTTAGCTTTATAGTGAATGTACGTATACATTGTATTAATGAATATTTCGGGGGGGGGGGTTCAGAATGAGAAATGATAATTAACAAATTTTCGGAAAATCCTTGGCTATATGTTTGCATTTTTAAAGTTGTTTATTCACACACTGATTTGACTACGGACTGTTCCGTTTACCTGATCAAGACTATGGGCTCACGGCGGGTGTGACCGGTCAACAGGGGATGCTTACTCTCCTAGGCACCTGATCCCACCTCTGGTGTGTCCAGGGGTCCGTGATTGCCCAACTCTTGTTTTTGTATTCTATTTAGGACTTACGAGATTGATCACTGTAAGTTATCTTTGCCTTTACATTCTAGAGAGTTTATTAAAAGAGCAATTACTACCTATGTTTACGTGTTTGGTTTAACGTGGCCTGCCACGAAAGGGATTCGAACTCACGACCTCCTCCTGGTTACGATGCGAACGCTCTACCACTGGGCTACCGTACGGGTGTGTAGGCGTAGACATACCCTATTGACCGGTCACAGCCGCCGTGGGCCTTGCTTCTTATTAACCAGGTACACCGAGACTTACGAGATTGTTCACTGTTCGTTATCTTTGCCTTTACAATTAACCAGGTACACGGAGGAATCTTTAGTCAAAGTTAGTTAGTATAATTAAACGACCTAACAATTGGAATGGAATACTTCAAACAACATGTAAATCTGGCATTCGATTAGCGGAAAGGAAAAAAATATCCAAGTATAATAAAATATCTGACAATACCATTAACGGGAACCAACACGAGGTGAAAAGAGCCACCACGACCAAAAGAAAAATGATGACGTGTGCATCCTTCCACCCGCTCCACGTGGTTTCCCCTGTATATCTCTTGTAGATGAAGTAGCCGATAACTGCAATATTGAAGGCCAATGTTGCTAGCACAATTATTACACCGATAGTGGCGTAAATGATGGCATCAATTCTGTTCAATTCAATTGTTGTTTCTATGAAATTCAGAAAACACCATGTCCCGGGATAAAACTTTCGGCTTGAACCAAGTCCAAACAGAGGTAAACTGCTAATGAGTGCCGAAAGTCCCCATATTACTGCCAGTACAATATTGGTTCGAATTTCTTTGTATGGTTTGTTGTAATGAAAAGGATAGAATGTTGCCAGGAATCGATCGAACGACATTCCACAGACTATCATGGCAGACGACATGAGGGTAAACATGTACATAAACATCTGATAATTACACAAAGCTGGTGTCAATTCCTTTTCCAAGTTGGAGGAGTATATAGACAGAGACACAGGAACAGAGAGAAGTATACCTCCGCCATCTGTGATCGCAAGTCCACAGACAAACCTGTAAAATGGCCTCCACGTGTGTGTTTTGGCTGTCAGTAATAACACTACCAGCGCAAAGATGTTTCCACCAACTCCAAAGACGAACAGCAAATAAGCTGGTACCACATTGCTAGCTGCAGCATTCGAGGAGAGTGTCGATACACTGTATGTAGTTCCACCAGTTAATGTATCTAAGGTTGACATGGTTCGAATATTTTGATAATTGTTCACAATTGGAATTCAAAGTGTTTAAAAGCAACAACACATCATCATGTATGTCGTAGAGATATGTGCATATTTACATTAACCAGGATAAATTTAACGTTTTCAGTTTTATCTCTTCTTCCGTGTCCAACAAGATATCTATTATGTTGACACTTTAAAAGGGGGGAAACAGTGGTAACCTGAATTGCGCTTACTTTAATTGTACATAATAGAGATGAAGGCACGTGTATCAGTGAATACGTGTGGTAGCGCATACGTGATACATAAAAATGTCTTGTTTTGTCTATTAATCTACCGTTTGTTTGTTATTTGGACAATTTGTTCATTTTTTACGCGTTTTTCTATATATATCGAATCATCGCATGCATGAATATGATGATTGTTAGTTCATGTAGATACTACGTCGTGAATATACCGTAATGTCGAGCTGAAGGCCACATTTAAGATATTTTTTCCAGTCAATCCAGTGAATAGCCCAACCTCAAACTGATTANNGTTAAGATATTTTTTCCAGTGAATAGCCCAACCTCAAACTGATTACAACAGAAATGTTTTTGTCTTTTACTGGCATAGGAAGGGATGCTCTAGATTGCATATCTTAAAACTCGAGAGCCCATAATAAACAGCAACATGTATTCTGAGGGCAAAAATTTATAATTTGATTAAAATTCGCCAAAAAAAAAAACAAATACCTGGGAATTTGTTTTTTAGCTAAAATCACACAATCAAAAATGCCATGGTTATGATTATCAAGAACGATGTAGGTATTCTCTTATTTATATTCTAAAATATGATATACACTTTAATTTGACATAATCCGGAGGAAGTATACATTATATAAATAATGACTGCAAGAGACGGGTTACAAGTGGAAATTGTCACCAACGAAGAAAACCATTGGTTTGACGAGCGTTAGCCGAGCGTCAACAATGGTTGAACTATTTTCCACTTGTAAAACCTCTCTTGCAGGCCATTTATTTATTATTTGACTACTGATGTCATGATTAACAAATTATAATGCAACTGTTTTGATCAAATTGACCAATGTACTGAGTAAATGCGATTAGGCCTACAGAGATGGAAAGCTTTTTCGATTGTGACGTCATAATACTGTGCGCAAAAACATAACGTCAAGCATAACATTGTAAACTTGACTAAGTAAGATTAACATCAAGAAAAATTGCAAGAATTGGAATACCCTGCTCTCATTTGTGATTTGCGACCATTATCTGATTTAACAATTGCAAACATTTTTAACCGCTCGCTTATTACACTAGAATGGTGAACGTACGCGCATAAATTTCGCGCAGTCAACATTTTTTAGAATACACCACGTGTCAGCAATGTGGACCGTTGTTACGTTCTCACACACTGTGGGCGCGTTTTGATCATTCCGCGGGTGCCAGTCATTTTATCAAAGTTTTTCAACCAATCAGATTCAAGTATTTTACATGAAAGTATAATATTACCTATTCATGTAGGGTTTGATTGTCTGACAATTCACACAAAGACTCAAACTTGGTCATAGTGTTAAGGTTAATCGGTAGATTTTCGCCTCTGGTTTTAATTTTAGAATGCGACCTAGTATTTTCGGTGAATTTTTCGACATCACATTTTATCAAGATTTCACAGAAACTAAAGTTGTCCAGAAGCATTTTATTAGACTAACAACGACAAATTATTTAAAGTTTGCCTCGACAGGCCCAAGATCTAAGAAAGGGCGGTTTCCCAAACCATCTCAGCTGCGTAAATTGAAGCTACTAGCCGCTCTTA
>CAJDSM010078755.1:59-10225 GCA_903981925.1 Ostrea lurida
AAAAAACATATGTACAGAGAGAGAGAGAGAGAGAGAGAGAGAGAGAGAAGAGAGAGAGAAGAGAGAGAGAGAGAGAGAGAAAAGGAAAAGGGGGTACATTAGCATAGGTTTCGGCCGAAGTACTCGTGTCATTGCGCAAGATGTAGCTACATTTATTTGGTTATCTGATGTTACTTGAGTTCGTATTTCGAGGTTCATGTCCTGCTAAGGTGTTTCTATATTAATGTCTATACAATTTGGGACCTTGATATCTCGATTCGACGTAGTTTCCTGGGGAAGGATTTTTATAAGAGTAATTTACTGTTCATAAATATGGTATGTATACAGTTGCCTATGACTGATTACCTTCACGGATGAAGAACTGTTACATGACGCCAACGGTAGGAAATGCGCACAAATATTCCGCTATTGTGACAACAGGCAACACAGATAACTATTGACGTAAGGTAAAATGTAAATACAACGATTAGATAGTCAACGTGTTCTTCGTAACTTCTCTTGTATTTTTGGTTAATTTTATTCTTTGATAGATGGAATTCAAGTACTCATGTTTTCTACCCTGATATTTAGTTTTTAGTATTTTCTTTTATGAAATTTATAGTAAAATATGCATTTGACTTGTTATCAATAATTAGGTAATAAAAACAAAGTTTTATTCCTAATGAGTATGGGAACAGAATCAAAGTATGTCCCTCAGTATCGGGATGCAACCAAGAGAACTGTATACCATTCCGGCCTTCTGGGCAACCAGGTGCTCTTTGGATCCTCATCCCACCATACCTGTGGACCCAAAAATACCCATTTAGACTTGTTAAACCCAATACCCATGGAATAACTGACTCTTCTTTTATATTTACAGTGAACACATTGAGACTTCGGTTTTTAAAAAAGCATATATCCGTGCGACCCTGTGACTCTCACATTTAAAAGCTGGGCGCAATGGCGAAGCAGGTTCAAGTGTCTTAAGAGATTGACGGCGGGCGGTCGAAAATCGGAACCCCGGGCCCTGAAGACAAATTGGCCTGAGGAGCACTTCCTAAAAGCACTCACCCGGTAAATGCATCATCGGGAAAATTGGTATTTGTGTTGGAAAACATGCTATTCGGCAAAGTTCCGATAGCGGGAAACAACCTCATAGAAAACTATTTGAGAGACTTATCTTTATATTCACTTCAAAAAGTACTGGACATAAAGGCGATTTATGAAAATGAACAATACTTTCATTAATACAACGGGCGAACATTTAATGGAATAAGTATCTTTTATTCATTGACCGAATTGTTACTTAACCCACCCTTTGATGATATTAATAAAAACTGGATGTTCTTTTATTGTCTCTCTAACACCGTTCGAATATAGAGTGGGCACCATGTTTTTTTCCGCGCCTAGTTGTGCGTTGAGTGATAAACTTACAAGAGCGTTATATCGTCGACTAGACTGGTCTACTTTATTTTATATACTGACAAAGATTGGCTTGGTTTAGTTCGCAAAAAACGCAACTGAATACAACATAGATCAATAGTACGGTACCGCCGCCAGAATTCTGAGACCCTTTACTGATAGAACTTGATTCAGAACTCAGAGGAATAAGGTAAAATGTTCTTAAACAATGCGGAAAGACATGGAAAAAACATATGACAATATTCAATATCTGAGTGGTTTGAATGTAAAACAAAATATGAGTAAGATTATCCTTTGATCTCTCAGTTGCTACCAATGAATATCAGGCCTGGGGGTGTAATAGATATTTTACATTCTATCGTCCAGTGATCACAATGATGTCGGAAGTGGGTATGTCGGTGGTGGTTCTGGTGTGTTTTTGGGTCTGAGTGCTATGCCCGGATAGTGTTGAAGAGTGTCCATGAACCTTCACTGGAATATATATGATGATGGATCAAAATACAAGTACCATGATGATTTTTTCTCCTTCACAATATTATTTTACAGACGAGCAGCTTGATCAAACGCAAAGGGCTTTCTATCTCTGATTTATAGTTTAGTGTCTGAAAACTTATTCACTCAATTTTTAGTTAATTAGAATGTGTCAATACGATCAACTGCCGATTGCTATCACATCTCATAACTCAAGATTGCCTCCATGTCCTGTGAGTGATTGCGTGAATTCACATTAGAAATTTTCAAAGACCCAAGAACAGTGTGTTTGGTAGGTCACTTAATATCATTCATTTACTAGTAATCTTAGATCATACACTGTTAGCGAATATCTTTAACCGTTCTCTATTTTTATCATCGTTAAAATTTAAAATACAATGAAGTGGGAAATCACGTGCCTAAATACATACTAACGTAAAGATAAATAAAGACTGGAAGAAGATAGTTTGTTTAGAAAAGCTGATTGTTTGTCTTTCAAGGGCTAATTTCTTCATCGCAATTTAGACGTGGAAAACCATATTAATTTTATTGGAACTGACCGGCTTTTCATTATGTTTATATTTTCATCACAATGAGCAACCAAAAGAAAGATTAGTTGTCCTTTCTTTATATGGCTGACGTGTGGATCCTTCAAGCGATGACGACCAAACTACAGTTTATCGACATGTGAACACTTAGCGGTGTGACTCTCGGTTGATGAAGCAATTTATTACTGATTGAACAGTTCAAAGGATATGAAATCTAGAGTCTAAATTATGTTGGCTGATGTAAATATCTCCCCAAAAACACAAACATGATAAGTTTTCAATATTATATCTAAGCGCTAGTGCATTAGTTGAACTTTACTTAACCCAGGTATTATTTCAATTCATATATAATAAAAAATTATAATTTGGATTGAAATCGGTATGCTCATTTACTCCAAGGACTTACGATGCTGGGTTTAAAGCTGCGTTGGGTTCCACGTGTTACAAAGGCTTCCGGCGGTATATGGAAGCGCACAAAATTACCATAAACTCAAATAAATTGAAGATACCTTTATTTATTTTGAGATACATGTATTCTTCCAACAGAATTAGTGATCAATAATGCTCTCGTGTAATTGGAATTTTTGATTTAGCGATAGCATTAACAATGCATTATATTTGCATAAGAGTTAGCAAGTAATTAGTCTTTGAACATTTCATTTTAGTAATCGTGCGCGCATCTTATTTTTCTATGCTTAAATATCTTAATTTTTTTGATGAGAGCAGAAAAAGTTGTATTAGATGAGCATAATTAGATCAATGGATTTAGAGCGTCTCAATATAATTTAAGCGCTCCCAATTTAATACATTTTGAAGAGTAGCCTATAATATAATTTGATTATTGTGATCAGCGAGTAATTGCATATATTATGCGATTTAATGAATTCCGCTTAATAGAGTTTGATTTGCGCCGGATCCTCTCCTCAGGCCGCGATTAGATGCACTGTCCACCACTCTTAAGTCGACCCTTCTTACGAACTAATTCAGGTGTGAGCCAAGTTCAATTTACCGAATGTGTCAAGTTTTTGATGATCTTGCTGCACACTCACTTAGTACTCGTGTTACATGAGGTTCTAATCGTTACAATATATAATAAAGTTGAAACAATAATACAGAGGTACACATAGAAAAGCAGAAAATCAGATGGCTGGAGGATGAAATCATAAGGAGGAGAAGGTATCTTGTCACTATAATTTCAGATATAAAAACTACACAGTTTGAACAAGTAACCCATAATATGGAGTTAGCAATTGACATATATAGTAATTACAGGGCCCAGTGTCTTAATCTCTCAAGGTCACGCAAGTGAACGAATGCCGCTCTAAATAAAAAAAAAAATAAAAAAAAAAAAAATACAAAAAAACCAAACAAACAACCTCCCTTCCAAAAAAACCTAAACAAAAAAAAATAAACAAAAAAACAATAAACAAAGAAAATATACAATAAAAAAAACAACCACAAAAAAACAAATAAACAAAAAACAAAAACAAACAAACAAACTAAAAAAAAACCAACAATAAAACAAAAAACCTAAACAACAAGTCTGATTTGAGTGCGAGAATTTAATGGAAATAAAATTTCAGAAATTTGATTATCCTTTGATTATTGACCAGGTTATTATTAACTTTCAACCCTAACGATCTTCAGGATAATTCTAGAACCACAGTTTTTGAAGCTGGTTCTTCCTTTTAGACGGAGCACAGGAAGTTTCAAGCCACCACAACAGTTCGATTAGCTTCTCGTCACACGGGCTCCAGCGTAACCACGGAAATAAGCCCCCGCCGAATCGACAGTAGGGGCTTCTCTCGATTGACCAAGATAATTCAGGAACATGTCTGTTTTCCTCTACGACCCCGCGTACCCTTTAGCGATTGACAGATTTATTTTTCCTCACTATTGTTTAATTGTTCCTCGGTGGTTCGTCGATGGTGAAATGCAGTTGATTAAATTAAAATGAAAATTTTAATATTGTGTACTTTTAAGAACAGCGCTGCCATATTTTATAATTATAGCCACAATTGTCCATAACCGACATGGCAGAATGGTATGCGATTGATAGTATTGTTCAATTGATTTCTACATTGAATGAATATAACTTATGAAATCATAAAAAACCAACCACAAAAAAAAAAAAAAAAAAAAAGTAAAAAAAGAAGAGAATGCTGAGAGGAGTTTACAGAGCTTGTTTTGGCTACAGAAGAAAATGTGTGTATAACTCTCACTTCTGGGAACTTTAAATCCTTAACTTTTTAAAATTTTTCTGTGTTCAGCAACTCGATTTTGGCAGTATATATTGATGTCTAACATGGAGAGTAAAGAAACTCATGTTTCTAATGATATGTGATATCATGTAATTTTATTCACGTGATTCATCTAGCACCGAGTCTCATTGGTGAAACACTTTTATTAAGAATTGAGGTGATTTTTCGATTCACTTACCTGAACAAACAAGGGGGAAAGTCTAGATGGCAGTTCGTTTCTTTGGGCTGCTTGTAATACTCATGAAATTCAAAATTATGATTAAGAATATTCACACTCGTTATATTCTTTTCCGTGGGTGATATGCAGGTTAATCACCGAGATATCTGTGATGTCTTCATAATGATATGGATATTTAAAAAAAAAATAATGGTAGTAGATTAAATAAATCTATCTAGATGTTGAAGACCTTTTGCACTCAGGTCAACTTGACGCTCACTATAATATACTAGATTTTAATGGTTTAAAAATAACATATTTTAAAGAGGAGTATTATTTTTCTAACCGCCAATACAGTAGTGCAGAGAGCCTGGCCTTGAAAAGCAATGTAAGAATTTGACTTTAAAGATATTGGTGTGTTTATAAATGCGAACTGTTTGAGATTTATTGGCAAAAATCATATTTTGAAAAACAATTGGGATTACATTATTTTTACATTTGTTTTAAAACTTAATCAGAGGTGTTGTAACCAAATTTAATGGATTTCAACATCTGAGTTGCTAGTAGTTTCGCTCAGATGCCTCAATGTGCATTATAATTGTACAATTTGCATCTCATGAATTACAGATTTAATGCGGTGTACTCAAAAAATTCGGGCAATATATGGTAATGAATATTAGATATTTTGTTCAGTAAGAAGAAGAAGATTGTACCCCCTCAAAATGCAAAGAAGTGACGGTTACTTCGCAAACTCTTAGTGGAAAATTTTATTCACCTATTATATGCAAAAATTTCTAACTTGAAAGGCTTACTTAAGCTAATACAAGGTTTGCATAGTTGTGGGACTTGATCACAAATTATATTACTGTGTAATAAATCCATACTACACCTTTGTGCATAATTTACTATGACTTCCTGAATTCTCTATTCTCCTACTTTTATGTATTCCCTTTTTGAAAATTAGAAACAGTGCATTTATCATTCCATGTTAGAATTAAGGGATTTATTTCCTATGCTTTTTGATGCTCAGATGCTAGATGTCGCTAACGTGGCTAATGTTGCGCATGCAACCAATTTTATAGTTCATTGCCAATATTTTTTGTACTGCTATTGACTCATTTAGGCACGACCCTAGCTGGCATTATACCTCCTACAACCCGACTAAGGTAAATTTTAGCGGCGTGGGCGGTAAAAAATCTCGGTCTATGAATGGTTGACACATAATCCATATAATTGTTTTAACCTGAGGCAAGCCTTAAAAATTATATTTGACGGTGTACTAGTTTTGTATTTAAAATCACCCTCATAAACATACAATCGGTTGGCGTTTTCAGGTTGGATACATTTGAATGATGTTTGTAAAAATGGGTACTCTCTCTTCTTGCTCCTTTCCTTTCTTCTTCCTTCTCTCTCTCTCTTATCTCTCTCTCTCTCTCTCTCTTCTCTCTCCTCTCTCTCTCTCTCTCTCTTCCCTCTACTCCTCCTCTCTCTCTCTCTCTCTCTCTATCGAATAAAACCATTCACTTATTCAATTTGATTGAATTAATTGTGAATTTACAAATAATAGTTAAATAAACACCACTGTGTAATTTAATAGATGATATAAAAATATCTTCGTGTCTCTTGGGATACTGTTACCGACTTTCTACCCCCCCCCCCCCCCCCGCGCCCCGCTTTTTCCCGATAAATTGAAACAGCTGAAAGCTTTTGACAGGTTGCGCTGTTTATATTGAGAACAAGTGATGATTATACCCCGTTTGAACTCAAATCCAGCTACATTTGTAGCAACGGAAAAATGCGGACTAAGTTTGGATAAATACCACATAGAATAATAGTACATTGACTTGTGAGTCGGTGAATTAAAAGTGCAACATGATATCGTGGAATCTATGGTCTCAATTAATGATTGAAACAGAAAACAATGATTGACCTGGTGAATGTGTGGACAGATTGATCGCAAATTATTAAATATCAATAGCCTGTCAATGCTGCTATAGACCTGTCACGAGATAAAGTTTCAACGTGGCAATTTTACTTCAATGGGTTTGATTACGTTTTGAATTGAGAACATGGTTCAACATTTTTTAATTTCATTTGAAGTAAAACTTCGTTAAAAAGGATTAGATTCTATTTTATGACAATAAAAGCATGTATGCTAAATTAACAAATATTCAAAATTCTTTTGTGAATATATTGTCGGAACAGCGGTGATGGTTAATAAAATAAAATTATGACTATGATAAAACTTGTGATGTTAACAATTTTTGAATTTTGATGTACCATTTTGGAATAACAATGTATACCTATGGGTTGTAATTTTAATACTTTTTCTATATGAATGCAGAATATTTATTATATTCCAAAGTATTACAGCAATTTCTACAGTTTTTCGTCCGCTGTATCCGTATATAGAATGGATACTTACAATTGCACGGCGTTCAAGTACAAAGCTGTTGGTCTGTGGGAAGTTGGGAGACAGACAAACAAATAAGGTTGAGGCCGACGGAAAACTCCCACATCTCTCCAGTATGGAAATTTAAATTTTAAATATTTGAAATGCATGACTAAATAGAGACGCTTCACGTAGGATCATACTTCAGTGGAGTTTAATCTTCCTCGGGATGAACAAAGGCTATATGGCTACTATATCAATATAATTACACTTCTACCATCCACTTTACCAAAAGACCAAAATAACAATCCCTTACTTTCTCACTTAATTTACAACATACACTACTCACTGCATTTCTGCTGTTAAACACAGACGAATTACTTTTATCTGTAATGATACATACGCACATGTTAAAACTCTGCCCAAAATATAGGTTAACGGAAATGGAATATATTACAAATTGGTAAAGAATTATAAAAAATATAATTTAAAGGAAAAAATTGAAATGAATAAATATTTCAAAAATAAACGCGGAATAGGGTTAAGGGAAGTAAACACAAGTTCTGCAATATGCAAGTGACAATATATAAATTTAATACAGATAGTACTTGCAATGTTCAAAGGAAGAAATTTTTGAAAATCCTTATTTTTTCTGAAATTACTTGCCTAGAATTTATAGCTCATTTTATAGTTAGCTAACTACTATGCACATTCGACTATCCCCCCCCCCCCCCCTTTTTTTTAAATCATAAGACAGTCGAGCCCTAGTTATAAATGGGTGGGGAATTAAAGAATACAGAATTTGACGGAGTCAAGAGACCAGGGAGGGGCACCGATCAAAAGTGCGAGACATTGTTTCAGTGTTTTGGTCCTCTTTAGAGAAAGCTAAAAACAAGCTCAAGGATACATCACTCTCTCCTTTCCTGGTTTCCTACTCCGATGTGATGTGCACCACAGATAATGAAAGTCATACCAAAGCACATATTACAAAAACTATTTTACAGGGGTTGTCTGGCACTATTCTCGTTCTTATGTACATCAAGCGATGGCTAGGGAGAGAAACAATTCATAATCACCAATCTGTGTTTCAAGTAGGGACTCAGATCTATAAATGTCATAACTATACACACTGAGCCAGAGAGTGCCGGACAAGCACTGAAGACGAGGGCGAGTTTTCGGACAAGACGACTTGTCCTTATCTCGAAACCATGGCGACCAAAAAAATAGAGGACATTTTGCAGGTCAGCTGAAAAAATTTTGAATTTCCTAAATTGCCGACTACAAAAATAAAATTTCAGAAATCTTTTACAGCAAACTCTATTCCTGTGTTATTGCGCAGAAAACGATGGAATGGCAACCGATTACCCAAAGATATAGAAAATTGCGCTGTTGCCCCATCGACACAGCTAATTGAAGGTTTGTGGCTAAAATCCCCCACATAAAACGTAAATATATCTTTATTTCACGACAGTTGCTAAATAGGGATGTGACGATGGCCTTCAGGACAAACAAGTCTTCAACCTAACCGGAGCAACCCTCCCTTCCCCCCCCCCCCCCCACCTCCGAATCGAGAACACATGAAAGCATTATAACACGGAGATCTAAAGTTCACAAAGGTCCAAGCTAAACAAGAAAGAAATGATGGTTATAAAAACAACGACGGGAGAAAAGACCCTATCGACGGCCGACCAGTGATAGCAAGTGGAAATGGAAACGTGAGAGAGATAGATTTGTTTTTGCCTGCAGGTGAGCTCTTAACATAGTGTGAATGGAATTGAAATACACAACCCCCAGTGTTAATATCTGACTAGTGTAATTCTTAATTTTTGTGAATGACAGAAAAATATAGTTTTGTAAATATTAGGGTTATCCTATTCGTACATTTGATAAACCATATACTAAAAAAAACAAACCCCTATTTTTGATGCGTCAAATGTGTGAATTGTTTACGCATTTTTCACTCCGTAGCCCTCGAAGGCTGCAAAATTTGGAGTATGCTAGGCCGCTTCACGGCCTAGGAAGTGTTTGTGTGTGGTGTGTGTGTGTTTTGGAGGGGGGGGGGGAGCTCTTATCGTCCCACACCTGCTGATGTACAACGGGTGATCCTCAGTTTTTGCTGTTCTTCATCCGAAGACCGCCCCATAGTCGCCTCATACGACAATTTGCAGCAAGGTCTAGGTAATCTGACCATAAATCAGTACGAGGTGGTCATTTATTTTTTATTTTTCTTTTTAGAGAGAAGATTTGATAACATGGGACGTCCACTGCACTGGTTATATGTGTCCTGAATTAAAAACAGATCATTGGATATATGTTACCAAAAATCACTGTATTAGAATAGAAATGTCGGAGCTGGAAACCCGTCAGATATAAGTTTTAAAAAAAAAATTAATCTTACTAAATTGCCACGAAGGAATGCCGGAGCTTTTTCACTGCATGTGAAATTATTTAAGTTCATCGGTTGAATAATGCTATCGCACATAATCATTGATCGAACAGAGACATTCTCGGTAAACAACACTGAAAATGACACCATTATAAACCCACGAACAGTATAGGTCTCAGTATTAACAATACAATATACAATTATAATTTATACGTAGGGCTCATGTTTTTGCTCTGACGTGGATCTATATATGTCTTTTTCATATGTGGCGATGTGAATATTTGATGAGGATACTTATTATAGTATTCGTCGGACATTAACCACGAACATTTTGGGACTACATATACTTTTAAATTACAAACATTTTGAAGCCTTTTTTCATCTCTTCGTGAGGAATCCATATAGAAACCTTCATTATCCACACGAAAATAAAAATAAACCTTAAAACAATTTAAAGGACTAAGTATAATAACAGCCTTTCTTAATATTACATTGTACAATGATTAAAAGGTTTAACTTAAGTTTAACTCGTGTAACTTTTTAATCATTA
>CAJDSM010078772.1:0-11438 GCA_903981925.1 Ostrea lurida
TCGAGTATTTTACATGAAAGTATAACAAACGCAATTACCAGCATTGACACACGAAACATCGCATGACAGTGATCAAAGTCAACAGACGAAACGGTTTGTTGTTTTTATAACATTCAGTAAAACAAAATAAATATTACATATATTTGATGGTAACATTGGAAATTTTCAATGTCACCCTCAACTACATGCAATATTTATATATTGTCCCTCGGTATCGGGGACAATAATTTGGATTGTTATACTTTCATTTAAAATACTCGAATCTGATTGGACAAGGAACAGTTGACAAAACATACTCTTCCCTCTGAGAATAGAAAAACACCATCCAGGGTTATAGTATCTAGCAACGGGAAACATTACTTGACGACGGGTAACATTCTGAAAAATTGTTACATGCGTCAAATGCGCGTACGGTTCGCCGTAGATTGTTAGACGACGTCATTTGAGCGTTTGTGATAAATACCAGCAATGATGTACGAAATATCGCATGGACCTTGATTCAAAGTAAACAGACGAAACGGTTGTTATTTTATTTTTAGCTCGCCGGGACGAATGTCCGGAGAGCTATTGTCATGACCCGGTCGGCGTCTCGCGCGTTAGCTGCAGAACTGTAGCGTTATGGTTTTATATTTTTGACTTACCATAACGCTACAGGTCCTCCCATAGAAATTTTGTGCAATTTCTGGCGCTGCTTTTTCTGCGCACGGTTGACGGTGTATTTTCCACTTTCCGGCATTGGCCAGTCTAATAACTTTTCATTCCCTAATCTAAACGAGTCAATTTACCTACCTGTATACTTCATCCCCTCCTAACCCTCCATAGTCGTCTATACAGACAATAAACTCGATTGTTTTGAATAATCTCCCTGCCATGACGGGAGATGACCTATTAAAGGGGTACTTCTATTTACCCAAATGGACATCCAAATAAACGTATTATGCATATTGAATGCATCAAAAAATTCATTTCAATGAACTTTTGATAAAGAACCGTGGAAAAAATCGCATGTTTTAATTATAAAACGCTTTTTAAAAAAAAAATCATTAAACATTTTACTTACGTCAAATTACGTGTTGCCTGCGTCACAATGGGATATTTTTGCGCATTTACGTTGAGCATGTAACAGTTCTTTATCACGAATTTATCAGCGAGTTGCATGCTTCTTTGTTTATGTGATTCCGTTTGGAGTACAACGAAAAAGTGTAACGTAGGTCACCAAAGCAATAGCAATAGGCGCTTCCGCCTAAAAATTTGCTGTGTGAAATTTCAAAAAATATTGCATGTACCAACTATCTATTGTAAAATAATATTCCTGGTGACGATCGGCTCAGAGGTAAAAATTTCTCGAATATTTCATTCCATGAATTTAATAATATAAATATTCTTTGAATGAGTGGAGTAGGACGCATTTCAATATTTATGGATTAATAGGCCGTTTCTTACGTACCGATTTTGAACACGGATTAATTACTTCGTACTTGCACGAGTATCGACTCGTATGCATACGTCAAATCAGAACGGGAGTGGCTTGCTAGAGGGAACAATCCAAAAGTTGAAATAGAAAAGTATGCACACATGCATATAGATGCACACCCGGTTAGAACAATACAAGGTGTAACTGCAGTAAATAAATTGAATCATAATCGATCAAATTATTGTCACCAAACGTGATTCTATTCATCATTATACTGATTTTAGATTTATATTTTTTACACTTTCCCTTTAGGCAGGCTAACTTCCGTTCTTTCCAGACCGTTTTGGCAAGATGACACACAATTGTTGTTGTACGTGTTTTTGTTCGATAGAAAGTGTGTCAACCGGCAACAAACACATCATTAATTAGGAAAATCAACGCGCGCTGCAGTGAATCAAACCACGATCAGCCAAATAAATTGTTACAGTACAGAAAAGGGTGTTGAACCTAGTGGGGGTATGTTTTCCAAAATGGCGACTTTCGTCCGTTGTATTGTTATTCATAAGTGGTTGCAGGAGAATGCATGGATGACCAAAAGTTCAAAACGTGTTGACATCGTTATCATTTAATTTTATTTCACGTGATCACCTAGCGCCGATTCTCATTGGTTAAAACACCTTTAAAGAATTGGGGTGATTTTTCGATCACGTACCTGAACAACAAGTAAAGTCTAATGAACATTATTTAGTTGTTGCAATATAAAATTAAATGATAAGAAATTAATCTTATATTTTTTCGGGTGATATGTAGGTTATCACCGAGATTTTAGACGGTAAAACTTTTCATCAATGCGCTTCGCGCATTGATGAGTTTTACCGTCTAAAATTCGGTGCATCACCCGAACATTTCTTATATCAGAATGACTTCAAAGGGAATTTTCCAAAGGATTCATATTTCATTTTTTGTTTTATCCCCACAATCCGGAAGAAAGATGCAACTACATCTAGAATCGTCTGTTGTCATACGTAGACATTCGAAACTTGTGTTTTAACTGGAGCCTGTTTGTTTTCTGATCTTTGAGATATATATGTCTCTGGTGATGACACATACAATGTATAAGATTGGTCCAGAGCCCAGACACGCTTTTTTAAAAACAAATATGGCAATGCGGGATTCGTCCGGGTTAATTTTTCAACACACGTGGTTTGGTGATTCAGAGGGGTTTTTAGGGGGGGGGGGGGTCTTTTTTTTCCGTTTTGTTTTTCTTATTAAGTCTACCTCTTCGATGATACACCCCCCCCCCCACTTACAAAATGATGTCATGACATGTATCAACGAGCTTGCATGTAAAATGGATGAAGGGGTTAGTAATATCCATTTTTTCAGGCACCCGTCTGCACTGATGCTATTTAGCAGTTATATAACATAATACATGTATACCAATGAAGTACATTCCATGTACACAAAGTTAACACAGCATGAAAAGACAAAAACATCATTGCTGTAATGAGCAATCAGCAAGTGAAATACGTTAAAAAATCATTCATTACAATTATGACACAAAGTGCTTTCCATAGTTTAAATTGCCCGCTTAGAGGCTGGATTAACACAAATAAAAGTAAGCAATTCAGACCAAGAAAATTGCACAGGTGCTTGGGTCTTAATATATGAATACACATCTACCTTATACATGTATATTAACTTAAGACCCAAGCACCTGTGCTTCAGATTGCCTAAAAATCACAATATACGTCAATATATAATATGCATACACCAAAATAGCTGGAAACAGTTCAACAAATCATAGAAAAATGTGCTAAAAAGATACTTACATTGTGGCCAGCCAAAACTATGTCGATTACAGAGAAGTTGGATCAAAAAGTGAAGTGCGCGATGTTTACAAAGTCCGATAACTCTATCTACGTCTATGGAAGGCAGAGGCTGCTATTTTAATATGCCATCTTCGCTAGCCAACTGGGGCGTAGCTAGCTATAAATGATATGCACGCAGGGGTCGGGAACCGACCCTGTCCACCTCGAAGAAGTGGTCTTACGGCAGGGGGCCGCTCAAGGCCTCATAAGCTCTGGGGTAAATCGTTTCCTGGGACTAAAAACTAAGTACTTCTGTAATAACCATTTTTGAAAAGAAATTTCTTCTCTTTTTTTTTTTTTTTTTTTAATTATATAAATGACGACCAGTGATTGATTGATTGATTATTTATTGTTTTACGTCGCACTCGAGAATATTTCACTCATATGAAGACGTCACCAATGCCGTTGAAGGGCTGCAAAATTTAGGCCTATGCTCGGCACTCAGGGCCTTTGAGCAGGGAGGGATCTTTTTTGTGTCACACCTGCTGTGACACGGGCCTCGGTTTTTCCGGTCTCATCCGAATGACCGCCCCATTCAGTCGCCTCTTACGACACGCAAGGGGATGCTGGGGACTATTCTAACCCGGACCCCACGGTCGACGGACAGTGACATTGACGCAAAGTGTTTTTACTTTTAGTAGTGGCGGATTTAGAGGGGGGCAGGGGGCCGGGCCCCCCTTTTGGTGACCAAACTTAATTTTTTGTATAGATATATAGCTAAATTAACCTCTAAAAGTAATTTAAAAGCTCTAAAATCCGAGAGCTTCCGGGGGCTTCGCCCTGGGCCCCACTTTGGCTTGATCTCAGATCTTAAGCTTATTGGCTCCTTTTTCAACGAACCCGCCCCCCCCCCCCCTTTCGACAAATCCTGGATCCGCCACTGAATAATGGTTGTACAAAATGTAAATGTGTTAAAGCAGCACTATTAAGCTGTATAACAATTTTAAGTCAACACTATTGTAAATGTAGTGAAAATGGTGGCGAAGAGTAAATGTGTAATCCTTTCTAATTTTATCGATGTCAAACTCACCTTAATGATCATTTCTTTTACACTTGTTTATGACGCAAATATCAATTAAGCAAGTTTTTTCCCCTTAGATTTCAAGGATTTTCCAAGATGTCCGCCATTGAATATTGATTCTTTCCCCTCAAAATTGATGTGTAATGTGAAAGTATCCATATTGTTAAAAAATACCAGTATTTGCTTTCTTTTCTGATAGAATCACTTTAAATCGCCCCCTAGCATCCTAAACGTTTTGACTAAAACACTGACAATGTTACAAATGTGTAAACTGCCTATATACATGTACCATAACGTTGGATTGGCCTACCGTTGGGTCAGGTGCTGTCTGATGTGTTTCATAGCCATTGTTAAGCCGTTTTTCACACACTGATTTGACTACGGATTGTTCCGTTTACCTGATCGAGACTGTGGGCTCACGGCCGGTGTGACCGGTCAACAGGGGATGCTACTCCTCCTGGACACCTGGTCCCACCTCTGGTGTGTCAAGGGGTCCGTGTTTGCCGAGCTCTTGTTTTTGTATTCTGTTTGGGTCTTGCGAGATTGGTCACTGTTCGTTATCTTTGCCTTTACCTTTGCAGAATACTGTTCAAGATTAAATTTGATGGATGTTTACCTCCAGATATACATGTATATATTCTGAATGAAAAGTAGCTGCAGAACTGTAGCTCTCTGAAAAATTTATATCAATATTTTTCTAAGAGAGCTTAGTACATGCAGTTCTGCAGCTAAAGGAAAAGGTGAAGAGAAAGCCTATAAGGAATACAAAGTTAAAAATAGGACAAACACGAACCTCTGGGTACACCAGGTTCCTGGGAAAAGTAAACATTCCCTGTTGACTGGTCACATCCGCCCAGAGCCCCGCTTTATCTTGATCAGTATACAATTGATATTAAACATGTCAGATCGTATTTGACCCGAAGGCAGGTTGTATTGGCAAGCAATATCGTTAAATAACAACAATAGAATTTGCCAAATGCTGACTTTAAATGAGACCTTTGAAACCCCTGTAAAATCAACTTGTTTTTTCAGTAGCCTGCATCGATTTAAAAACTGATCATACTCAGAACAAGCTCTTGTGTATCGAATCAGTTAAAATACATTGATAAACACCATACGCAGGGAATGATAAAATGTTGTTACATATATGGGAAGCTGACGATGGAGAAGCTGAAATCATCCCGTTTGTTATAAAGTTGACTTGTTATTGTTACATGTAACTCCTCCTAGGCACCTGACCCCACCTCTGGTGTGTCCAGGGGTCCGTGTTTGCCCAATTCTTGTTTTTGTATTCTATTTGAGACTTACGAGATTGATCACTGTCCGTTATCTTTGCCTTTACATAAGAGTACGAGGCAGATGTGAAAGACTTTGTGGTGTTTTGGGGGATTTTTCTGTTGTTGTTGTTGTTGTTGCAGGGGTTTCAAAGGTCTAATTTAAAGTCAGCATTTGGCCAATTCTAAATTGTAGTTATTTTAAAACTATCTTGCTTACCAATATACAACCTTTTGAAACCTCAGGGCAAGAGAAATAGAGGACGTCCTAGAAACACCTGGAGGCGAGACACGGAGTCAGAATTGAGAGAACATGACACCACCTGGCAAGAAGCAGCAAAAGCAGCCCAGAACCGTGTTCGCTGAGGACTGTCATTGATGGCCTATGTTCCTCACGGTACGACAGGCCTAAGTAAGTTAGTAATACAACTTGCTTTCGGGTCAAATACTATATCTGACGTGTTTAATATCAACTGTATGCTGATCAAGATAAAGAGCTCAAGGCGGATGTGACCATGCAGTAAACAGAATATTTATTTCGAGTTCGCTGGGATAATGAAATGATGAAAATAATGATTATTAATACATAAAACGTCGTCGATATGCCTAACTTTCGAGTTAAAGGCTACAGTTGGAGATTGTGTTTCTTCTCCTGCACAGAAGCTTAAAATTGGGTAAATTCTGCCTCGTAAGAATATAGAATTGGTCAGCTAATAAAGGGGTACAATTCTTGAATGCAATTTGCACAAAACCTATTTTGAAAATTCATTTTTATGATCCGACTGAGAATCATGGACGCACGAACCTGTGCCCAATCTTTTTGTTGTATTCAACACATACTAGGAAAGACCTAATCAAAATATTGTGAGAATTATCTGAATACTTTAATAATATAACCTTGACTAGTTAAATATGTCAGAGATCTCAACAGATTAAAACTCTGTTTTTAAGAACAAATGATTTGACTTTCCTGTTATCCAATGCTGTGCCAATTTTAAATGTCTGTTTATAGAAACCCTAGTATATATTATAACTTTGTATCATCAAACTGACGCGATTCATTGAGTTGCACTATCAAATTAAGGGTATGAGAATTAAAAGAATTGTAACGACTTTTTCCTGTCCCTAAACCAATATAATGAGTTCGGTCGCTTTTGGGTTTTCAACAATATTAATTGTTCGCAATCTCAGATTAGATTTATATTTCTTATTCACAATATTTCCCTATCTGGTTTTTTTTTTTTAAATCAATGAGTGAATCAAACAATATATGTACAAAATAGATGACCAAGAATTTAGCTTCCTAACTAATAGGCAAACAACAGAGGCAGGTCTGCTCTATTCGGGCCACTGTCTCTGTCACAGTACCTATTCCCTAACGAAAGTTAGTACTATATGGCCTTGGACGACCACCAAGAATGATAACACTATATATGGTAAGAAACAGAGACAGGTCGGCTCTATTCGGGTCACACCTCCTATTTCCTATCTTGGTCGACCAGCAAGAATGTTAATACTATTTAAGGCAAGACAAGTAAATAAACAGTGGAGTTCTTTCACATGACGCTTTGTTTGCTCCAGTCATTTTGAAATGTTTCAATATATCGATGAAAATTCTTAATTTTCAAGACGATTTTGAAGCAAGAAAAGTAGGTTCTGAACTGAATATTTTACATATTTCATATAGCTTAGTGTTTTCACTTTCAGCTACACTAGATATCCAACTCTTTTCCAGATATGAAAAAAGATTGAAAAATTGTTTTTATGATTATACATGCATTTATCCCAAAAAATCACCACATGGTCGTTAATTTACATGTTAATCATTTGACGTATTTACAATATTTTTCATGAACTTTGAAGCAAAAAATCATTTTTTCGAACTGAAATAAAATATATCATCTTTTGTAGAAATTAATGCTCTTTCAGGGCAGCTAGGGTCCAATTACTTTCCGCTATAGTTGGATATGTAATATTTTGACTTCCATTCCACTCAGGTTTTTACCCCAAGCCATTTTTAGGGAACTTCACAATGTTTCACGACCAAAATCTCGCTACGATGTGTGGAGTGCGATTAGAACTTTTTGATATGAAGAGGGCCGAAACTTCCGTGGACCAAACATTCAAAGGACCGGAACCCCGATTTCATAGGGTACCGCATCAAACAGTAAATCGTTTTTGTAAACATCAACCGAGTGGATTGAAATCATGCCTGAATATAGTCCATAACCGTACTCGCCGTGCTGTGTGCAGATTATAAACTCCACTTGAACAGGCAGATATACGTAAATATTTATGCATATTTGTGAAGCTCGTATCATTCTGCTCAATCTTTGAACTCTGTATTCGTGACGACCCCCTAAATAGTTTGAGTTTGGTCTAAGGCCTGGGCGTTATCAGTTAAATAATCTGAAACTTGTATTTTGCATTGACTGTTGAAAGAAGCAATATACTGTTAAAAATTTCGTGTCTTTACTTTCACTTTTCTGTCAACACAGGATCAGGAAGGAGGTAATTAATTTGGTATTTTTTGTTTTTCCCAATTATTAAATTCCTTCCAAAACAATAGAGTGATAGACATTTGCAGTTTAACACATCTTTCTTAAACCACAATAAAAGTACTTGATACTTGTAAGCTTTAGTCGGTAAATAGCTCTTTAGAGCTAATATTGTTTGTGTCATATACCCAACTTTAAATCAGTTATATACATATAGATCTACATTGTAAGCTTGAAAATTAGCCTGGGTCTGTAATGGGAAGGGAAAAAATGCAGCGGACAGACCGAGATTCGAACCCGGACCCCCAGAATCTCTAGTCAGGTGCTCTATCAGCCGAACTATTATAAATTAATCTGGCGTCGAACCCAATCTGATTAAAACTCTAGATCTTTGATCCGCTAGCGACATCAGAATATCGAAGCGGATCAAAGATCTGGTTTTAATCAGATTGGTTTGAACCTGCATGGTTGACCGCTACAATCCTCCCTCTGTAAATGCCATAAGACATCAACTTGAGCCCAGGGTGTTATATAATCCCCTGGAAGGCATTTTCACCAGTCAATTCCAGGGGCTAGTTGCAACAGGAAATGCAACAGACCAGATTCGAACCAGGGCCTCCTGAATTTCTAATCAGGTGTTCTACCAATTAAGCTATCTGGCCATTGGCAATCGAATCTGGACCGGCTGACCGCCACATGTCTAAGGTCCAACTTTGCATGAATAAATCTGCTACCCAAGCACCTGTGTTTAACATACATAACATAACATACATCTTTTTGTAAATTACATGCAACTATTTTCAATGTGCTGAATATCCCTTTTGAATTTTTCACCTATTTTTACACAATTTTTCAGGGTCATGGTGATACGTGAGGATTCCGTTGATGGACCGGGCAGGCCGCAGGAGGCGACCGACTGCAATGATGACGAACAAGAAGACTTACTGATCTACCGGGCAGAGATCTATCGACTCCAGAGCTTCCAAGACTGGCAGTACCAGTCAATTATACGGAAAGAGGACTTGGCAAAAAATGGCTTCTACTATCTCGGAGAAGGGGACAGGGTCCGTTGTGTTTTCTGTAATGTCGTGTTGAGTTGCTGGGAACAGGGAGACAATGTGGGAACAGAGCACAAGCGACATTCCAAATACTGTCCTTATGTGTTAGGGAAAATGACTTCCAATATTCCCTATTCTCCAAGCCAAGATTCACTTTCGGACATGCAACCAGCCCACCCCGAGTTCCAAGATTACACCAAGAGACTTGCTTCTTATGATAACTTCTGGCCAAAGGCCATGAAACAAAGACCAAAAGAATTAGCAGCGGCAGGGTTGTTTTACACAGGTAAAAGACGGCAGCCATTTGATAGTACATTCGAAAATAATGAACTCTAGATTTTATAAAATTCAAGCATTGTACATGTATGAAATATAGCTGCAATAATGTAGACCTCTCCGATTTGAAATTTTTTACTTCACCTGAGACCGAAGACCCTCAATGAGCTGTTCTGATCAAAAAATTTGTCCGGTTTGTCGTTCGTCCTGTAGTCATTGTGAGTAATTAAACGTTTCTTCTGAGTGTTCCGCATTCAACCGTCATAACACTATTTCAACCAAACTGTGAATACTACATCTCATGCGCTTAGGCGTGTAAGGGTGATATTTCGAAGATTGTTGCATGAATAAGTGGCGAGCGACAGAGTGCTACTCATGTTAATGCTAGGACCAATAGCCATTCAAAGGGGAGGTATAGGCTTGAAGAATCTACGAAAAGGACCAAAAAAATCGGCGACAGGCATAGCTCATCCAAGTGTTAACCCAAGAGCTGCGCTCGTCCGGTCAACCTAATCCGATTTGAAAAATCTTAATTTCCTCATAATTTAACCAGGAATGTGTACCCAGGGAATATGTTTCTGAAATTTATATGTAAGCTTCTTTCCAGCGATATAGTCGAGATCTCAAGTCTGTTTGCTCACTCTTCGAGAATCTGACCTCCGCTATGGCTGGCTACAGTAGAGTCACCAACCAAATATGTGGATGGTGTATTCAAAGTTATTACATATGATGATGTATAGAACGGGAAAAATCTATATATACTCGTCTTATTTTACCCTGGTCTTTCCTCAAAAACCATCTTCCCGTTGCGGCCCAGGTGATAAAAGCATTAGTAAATAGTTATATCTCGAATCTTCGTACCTGATATAGAGAAAGTCAAAAGTTCTTGTACGTTAAATCATGACCACCCCTGGCGGACAGAGTATATTTACGCGATGCGTGCCACATATAGTAGGGATCAACAGTCTTACATATGGATATATAGGGGAAAATCTTAAAAATCTTCTTTCTCAAGAACCACTGGCCAGGAATATAACTGAAAATGTAATGGGAACTTCCTATATGAGAGGCAAGATTCAAGTTGTGTTCATAAAGTCATTGACCCCCAGAAAATGATACGGATTGTTGGCCACAATAGTGGGCGATCAAAGTTACATATGCTATTAACTATAAATAGGAAAAAGTCTTTTAAAATCGTCTTGATCTCAAGAACCACTGGGCACAAGGTAAACGCTGAATATTTGTAATATGGAATGCTTTCCTGATATAAGTGAGATTCAAGTTGTTCAAATCATGACCCCCTTGGGAAGTACGATGAGGGAACGCTACAGATAGGCGATCAAAAGTTTTTACACTATGATCCTATATGAGGAAAATTTTACAAAAAACTACTCTTCTCAAGAACACTTAGGCCCAGGAAAGCTGAAATTTATATGGAATGCTTCCTGATATAGAGGAATCTAAAGTTTGTGTTTATTAAATCATGACCCTTCGGGGTACGATGGCACCTGTTACAGCCCACCTGAAATGAACTAGGGATCAAATGGAATTTATTACATATGACTTATATAGGCGAACAAATCTTTTTAAAATCGTCTTTCGTCAAGAACCACTGGCCAGGAAAGGCATCTGAAACTATATGGGAATCTTGATCTTACTGAATGAGAGAAGATTCGAAGTTTGCTTCAAAATTTCGTCATGACGCCCCGGACTGTACTATGGGCGCAAGGCCCCGAGTAAATAGTGTGCGTATAAAAGATCTTGGCGTCCTTTCACCAAATTTACAAACATGAGGTTGTGTTCTCATGTACTAGATTATTATCTCAAGAATAGGATGAGATACCGTACTATTAGGAAAAATCTTTTTAAAATCTTACTTCTCCAAGCAACCATCTGGACCAGGACAAGGCTGGTGAAATTAATATGGTCAATCTGTAGCTAACGCCCTTGAACACCTGCATAATATGGATAATCCTAGGAGGAAGAATTCAACAAAGCTTATGTATCGGGGGGTAAGACCGATGGG
>CAJDSM010078778.1:0-20572 GCA_903981925.1 Ostrea lurida
TAAAGAAATTTAATCTGTGAGTCGAGTGGCTTTTTACGGTGTGATCATCGCCAGGTCATTGAACACAATGATGACTCTTTTTTAGACAGTAAAGGCTCTTTCATCAACCGCCGCAAAGCCCGCATTGAGATGAAGTCTCCTTGAGTCCCTTTTAAAATTCGTGATACCTTACATCTCGTCGATATATATTCTTTAATTTGCAGAAGGGATAGAAATCGCTGGTGTTAGGCGTACTTCCCTCTCGCCCTCTCTCATTCTCCTATTCTTATCTTGCCATTGCCCATTATATTCTTAACCTGAATGTTTTTGTTGTCCTTTCGCGCGTCTCTCCCCATATTTTGTAGTCTTCTGGTTTGATTGAACATTTTTGTGGCCTTCATTTTCTCTTTGGCAGAGATCATCTTTTTTAGGTGCCAGCTTAATGAACAGTTTTATATCGGTGACCCCCTCCCTTCTTTTTTTAGTGTGCGATACTTCAGCTTTATGAAATAGTTTGGGTGTCTCTGTATTTTTCCCTTACTTCCCAACTTTTTTTAGCCCATCTTTCTGAAATTTTTGTGCCCCCTCCCCCTTTTTTAGCCCCAGCTAGCTCCTGATATCTATTATAGATAATTTATCGGGGGAAAAGGAACTGGTAAGAACAAAAAAGTATAAATTCGGGGACGTCAGTAGACACCATTAGTTATTATATTTATTCTGTTTGCTATAGAATTATTACCGATAAAGTTTATAAAATCTTTCTTTTATTTTTATAATAAATAGATTTGTCGTTCTTATAAACAGAATAGAGATCTCCTCTTTTCTTGCGCGTATAAAATTAATTTGTAAAGCTGCCAAAAAGGTGAATCGATTTCACACAAAATGAAAAGGATGGGCATACATACGGAAACCGTACATCTCGAGAAATATATTCAGCACGGCCGGATTGGGGTAGAGTTTTTGCACTATACAATGAATCTAAATCGACATCGCTGCTTTTGGTCCTGCGTGTCGAATGTATCTTGTTTGTGGGCTTGAATTATCATATTATTTTAGGGTATGGGGATCATCCGTGTTATCATTGTGTCTGTTTTTATTAATGTCTGGAAAGATACCAACCCTTACGTAACTCTCATCTTCATCTGACTATCCAGAACAGACAACATAAATGCCAATTATTATCCTTCATACAAAAGACGACCATTAAATAATATGCCTAGAAATTTATCGTGATAGTAGAATCACATACTTTGAACTTTTGACGTCATACCATCAGGTCGAACCAAACTCGTCCAATCAGCATATCCCTTCGGGTTATTATTTGAATATTTTTCATCTTTTAATAATATGGTATTTTACAAAAATAAATTTTATATGTTTATATACAATACTAGTATAATTAAACAGACTGATTCAGAAAAAAATAAGGTATATTATTATTGAAAGTGGAATAATATCTTAAACAATAAATAATACAAATATTGAAGGTGGTTTTTTTCAATTTTTCAAAATTAATATTTGAACATTTAAGACGTGGTCACCATGCCCTCGAGGATATGCCATTTGAGACCCACTATAAATTCGAATAAAAGAACAATCTATCGTCATCACTCGACTTAAGTATTAAATGTAATGATATTATTAAGGTTGACTCTTTAATGAGTAAGAGAATATGGAATATTGGTGCGGGCGACGGACCTGGGAAATTTTATATTCTGCTTATGTTAATTAAGTGCTCATGACCTTTGACCTTTTTGACTCAGATATTTCCAAACGATGGAACATATTCATCCATCCTCTATGTATTGATAAGTGACTTAACTAGGGGCGCAGGTATCCTGGACTTTAGATGGGGCGCTGTGTTAACGCATTTAAAAAGTAGGAAAAATGAATAACGTTTTGATCACTACTTTTTTCTAGTTGAATTCAGTTCTATTGTATGGGGATGATTCAATTGTATGGCCATTTTGCCTCCAAACACATATTCCTGTCAAAATCTTGTTTATTTTTAGGATTTTTTATTAGGATGTTGTGGGGTGGGTTTATGAAAAAATCGGTAAAATACATTTTTTGTCTAACTCCTTTTCTCATTCCATCTCACTCATTTTTGTATTCGAAAGTTAGGCCAAAATGTATACAGTAGAATTGAAGAAACAATGTAAAAAGCAAAAATCATTATTTCAGGTATCTGTCAGGAGTTCTTATTTTAAATTATTAAATTTTTTGAGGAAAAAGACGATGCGAAAAAATAATACCTAAATCGTCTTAATATTTAAATTATGATAATGAGCAAATGGATTATACCTCATCTGATATATATGTAATGGTGAGAAGTCAGATTCATATTGTTACTATAATAATTTATTCAATGACTCAAATATTTATAGTTTTAGAGTAAAATAAAATTATTAGGTATGGAGAAAGGAACATGCATTCTATACATATGGGACTTAAATTTTGATATTCTCCAATCTCTCAAAAACTTGTAATAAATATTACTCTTTGTTTTTTAATCAAATGTAGCTACCATTTAAGTTGGAGACTGTCATCAATGGATTTTAGAGAGGTTAAATACTCAAGGGCAGTGGGTACAACTTTTTTTTTTGATTCTATCGGCAGAGGAGATATAAAGATATATATATAGCCGCATGAAATTCATGAAGTGGCTACTAATGGGTGGAGCATTATCCATTAAGGGCGGGTACCTTATACAGGAAGAAGGGATATGTGCGCATATTTAATTAACTAAAAAAAATAAACTTTTATACAACGTTAGTTTATATTATGGAAATCAAGAGGCAACTGGTAATGGTTCTGTGAAAATCCTCCTAACCAATCTCAGCCTTCTCCTCGGACTTTTTAAATAATAAAGTTTTCTCAAATTAACACAATTTAAAACTCACGACTTTATCCGCTCCTATCATTCCCCGCTCCTCCACAGCCCTTTTAGTGTTGTGTAGTGATCCGCGGACCGTGTATTATTTTAGCATAATGAATTAAATAGGTTATGATTAGTACGAAGTTCACAATTGGTTGGAGGCATCTTATTATTTGAGGTGTTATTAAAAATATATTTTTGTATGCGGTTTTCCATTATTAATCTTTTAGTCTATACTCCGACCCTTCAAAACGTTTAAATGGGTCCGAAAGTAGATATATTGGGGCCGTGTTTGTCATTCAAGTTTGTGTTGTGTTAACTGATTTGTAGACGTTAGCTAGCTTTAGATAATGGATGGGGAAGATAAAGGGCTCCTTGTTTGGGGAAAGAAATAGTTTGGGGGCATGCCCCCCCACCTAAAAAGGCAAACCCTTTTTCTCGGGATAAAGTTGTTATTGGTTTATTGTAAATAAAGATAATTATTAACACACGATAAAGATTATTCATAAAGATTTGGCGATTGGTTTTTTTACCAAACCCAGCTAAGCCAAAGTCCGTTTAATCTTTGCCCCCCCCCATATATGCGACCGCACTCGGGGTACAGCCAGAATTAACGCGGTTGTCCCCAAAAAAATATGGATTTTGGCCAGTCCCGGTTTATTAAGCTAATTCTTGTTTATTACGCCAAAAAGTTTAAAATTGTTCCAAAATTTAAGCCTTAAATTTTCAATAAAGGAATTTTTTTTCATTCCATGGAATTCAAAAAATTTGGGGGCGGACCCCCCCTCCTGGAAAAAAAGTATTTCCAAACCTTCAATCCCCCACCCAAATGTTTTTGGGTTTTATCCTTTTATTAAAGGAATTTTGGGGTTCCCACCGTTTGAACCGGTTAAATCCCCCTTACAAAAAAACGTTCCCCCTTCCCTTCCGGAACCCTTCCTTCCCCCCTGAAAAAATATAGATTTAAAAACCCGAAAATGCCCATATTTTGTTCCAAAACCCAAAGGTAACTGAATATATTTCTTTAAAAATTTATCCTGGAGGAAACGGGGTAATTGAAAAATAAAAAATGGGGTTTCTAATTTAGAAAAGAAATTTAGGGAGAAAGAATAAAAATGTATTTTTTTCTTTTAGTTTTAGGAAACAGAAAATTTCGAAAAAGTGCCCTTCAAACTAAGGGAAACGTAAAAGAAAATAATCTAAATTATCCTAAGAATGGTCCCGTTAGAGTTTTCCCCTAACTAGCCCCTTTCCATTAGGCAATGCCGGCCTTTAGCCAAAAAAAAGCCATAAGCCCTAATTAAGAAAACAACAATTTCCTGCCGCCCCCCAATGATGGGAAAAAAACCCAGAGGTATCCCCCCCATCCCCCCCCTTTTTGGTTTCTTGTCTTTTTTTTTCGAACCAAGCCCTTTAAGGTTTGTTCCAAAACAACGGGAAAACAGATTTCTTGAATTTATAAAAATAATGGGTTTTCCTCCCCAGCATTTGCCCCCCCCTGGTGGGGGTTTCTGGGTTTTTGGGGAAAAACTTGTTATTTGGTGATGGGGTTTTTTTTACTAATTTTCCCAATTCCCCCATTTTCCCAATAACATGTTTTTATTTATACACTTAAACACGTTCTCTAGGAAAACTAGTAAATTTTTAAATGATATGAGAAAAACAAATTTAATAATTCCCAAAGGATGAAATTGTGGCCAATAGCGGAAAGAATTCGGGGCGGCCCTACCCCCCCTTGTTTTTTTTAATTCCATTTTATCCCCCAATCCCGGCATCCCCAAATTGAACAATCAAATAACCCTCCCCCTAATCCCCCTTGGGGAATCCCGATCCATGGTTTCTCCATTTAATTTTTCCCCTGGTGGAAAAAAAAAACAATAAAGGATAAACCATTTCCCTCCCCAAAAATAAGGGGTTTTTGCCCCCCAAAGATTTTAATTTCACAATTAAAAAAAGAACCCGTTCCCTTCCCAAATTTTGAAAAGGAAGGCTTTTTTTCCCACTTGTAAAAGAAAAAAAAATTAATCCCCCAGAAAAAATAAACCACAACCCCTGGAAAACAACTAAGTTTCTTCTTTTCTGATTTACAAAAGGGGGTTTTTTTCCACACTTAACCCCCCCCCCCCACCCCAACCACTCTTTTTTGGGTTTCACACACCACACCACCCCCCCTTAATTTATGGCCGGGATGGCAACACGCTCCAGGTTGGAAAAAAATTTTGATTTTTTAAGATTTGGGTCATTTTAAAAAAATGGGTTCCCCACTGGAAAACACACGTTTGAGTTTGTTGGTTTAAGAAAGAACTATAAACAAAAAACCACTTCCCAAAGGGTTAATAAAGCTTCTTCCCCAATTGCCCCCACTGGTGATTTTCCAAATTGTGGCCCAGGGGCCCCCCCCTCAACCGGTTATGAAAAATGTTTTGGGGGGGGGGGGCATTCAAAAAAAATCCTACCTGAAAATTACAAAACTGTATTAGTTATGGGCGAGACCCAAAGGAACTTGGAAAGAAAAGGGAACATGATAATGGGAAACTGAAATTTCCAAAATAAAACAAGTTTTAAAAATTACATAAATTCCTTTGGAAAACCCACGGAATATTTTCACAGTAATTCCGCCCTTAATTGGTGTAAGTCAATTTGTTTCCCCAGGGGAAAAAAATCAAAATTAACACACTTTGGGGGGTAATTTTAATTTATTCCCTAACTCCTAAAAAAAAAAGAATTGAAGGTTTTTTTTGGAAAAAAGAAAAAAAAAGAAAAACCCCAAGAACAAATTTGAAAAAACAATTTTTTCCCTTTTTTTGAAAACAATTTGAAACAAACAAGAAAAAAGAACGCCAACCGGGTTAACCCTTTCCCATCGATTTTTAATTTTCAAAGTGAAAAAACGACAGAGAATGTTTTTAGATTATTTAACCATGGTTTAAAAGAAAAGCAGACCACAATATTAATTCTATCCTATCGAAAACCCAGTTGGGAAAAAGTATGGCCCTGGGGGGGAACCACTAACCAGATAAATGTTTTTTTTTGCCCATTGGGTGGACTTTGAACCAAGTGGAACCCCCTTGTTCCAAGGTTCCCCCAATGAAACCTTTTCCCTGGGGGGATTTTTAGGGGGGCAAACCAGTTCCTGCCAATATTGGAAATGTAGTTTCCAAGTCCATGCCAATTCCCTCCGCGTGAAAAAAAGGTTTTTTACCCGGCCCTTGGGGGGTTAAACCCTTTTAAGTGAACTTTTTTGGGACTTTTTTACCTTTTGAAAACTAAATAAAACCTTTTGGTTCTCTTCAAAGGTCCCAGGAACACTTTCCCATTAAGGTCCCCGGGCCAATCAAAATTTCTTTTTTTTGGAAATATTTTTCCCAAAATTCTTACAGAGGAAAAAATGGGGGGGGGGACCAAGCAGTTTTTAGGGCCCCCCCCGCCCCGGAAAAAACACTAATTCAAAGACGGACCCCGACTTTCTTTTTGAAAAAGAAGATTTAGTTGGGGGGGTTACCACACTCAATTCGACCTTTTGGTTTTTTTTTTTTCCAAAGCGCCAGAACAAATGCCAGAAAAAATCCCAAGAAAATCCCAAGCAAATTATCCCGCTTTTTTTTGTTCTTTTAGGAAAAAAAAAAAGGAACCTTTCCCCCCAAAGGACCCAAATTGGAAAATTTTTCCAAAATTCAAATGTTACTTTCTTTTTCCTCCTTAAGGCCCCCCCCCTGGTTTGGAAAAATAAATGAAAAAGGTTTTTTTTGAAATTGCCCCCCTTGGGTGGTTTACATAGAAAATTTTAGTTAAAATTAATGCCATATTTTCCAATCTTTTGGGCCCAAGAAAAAAGCCACTTTCGCCCCAATAAAGGGTACTTTAAAGGGTGGTTAGTAAAAAACATCTCCTGTAAAGGGTTTGGGGGTTTTAAACTTAACATCCTACCATTCTTTTTACAATGGTCCAAATTTTTTTTAAAAAAAGTTACATGTCCTTCCCGTAGTGTTGAACCCAAACTTTTTGGCAAGCATAACAAAAATTTGGGGGAAAGAAGTCAAAAAGAAACCGAGGAAAAAAAATTAAGAAATTTATTTTGGTAACGCCACGGGAAACTATGAGAGTTAAGGTACAGAAACCCCCGTAAACCCAAAACCCATCCCCCCTTTTTTTTTAAAAAAAAAAAAAATACAAATCCTTCCCCCCCATTCCTGAAAAAACAAGATGCCCCCATGGGAAGGGAACATGGGGGCCGCCTCGGGAAAAGGTTTTTTTATCGTTTTGAGAAAATTGGTTCCAAAATTAAGTCCCCTTGGTTTTCTTACAGAACATCTTGGTAACAATTGGGGAAGAAAAACTCTTTAAGGGTAAACAATTTGGTTTAATACCCAAAAGAAACTCCCTTTGAAACTTACCCCTTAAGGGACAAAGAATTTCAAATAGGTTTTTAAAGATGGGAAAAAAAAAAACAAAGTTCATTCCAAGCTTATGGGCCAGCGCCTGTTCCCAACTGTGAAAAAGCCTCTTAACCCCAATTACATTAGGGAAAATCCTCCCACCTTTCTTCCAATTTTTAGGCATTTAATTGAAATTAACCTGAAAAGGGGGATAACTGGCAAGAAAAAATTGCCAGCCCCCTTTCTTTGGGGTCCGGAGTTACACAGCCGGTGGGAGGGTTGGGGGCCATGCCCTGATGGAAAAGTCATTTCCCCCCCCTTTCTAACACCTTCCCTTTTTTGGGCTTTTTTTATTTCTTTTCACAAGGCGGCCATTTCTTTTTTCTTGCGTTTTGTTTGGGAAAAAAAATTGCCCAACCCTTAACTATGCCCCCCCAACCAGCCTTTTTTGGTTTCTGGAAAAGAGAAAACTAATTTAGGTTCTTGTTTTTTTTTGCCCTTGTATTGGTAATCCCATTCTCTTTTCCTTTTCTTTTAGCCATATATGTGGTTTGGAAAAGTTAGGTTTATTTGAAACCCCAACACAAACCAGGGTTCCCCATCACTATGGTCCATTTTTAAATTCCAAAATAACCCGTTATTTATTGGGGCCTTAACCTTTCCTGTTTTCTTTAATTTTTCTTCTTCCCTTTTTTTTTATCCAAAAGTTTTTTTTTTATTTAAAATTTGATACTTTTTTTTTTTTAAAATTTGGGGCACGGGGTTTTTCTTTTTATAAAACTTAACTTTTCCTCTTAATATATATTTTCTAAGTAATTATGTTTCCCATTTTGAATAATCTTTTTTAGCTTTACAATGTTTTTGTTCTGGTTTTTAAAAATGGCCCCCCTTGGTGGGGGGGAAAATTGGGGCCTTTTTTTTAAAGGTTTTCCCCTTTCTTTGCGGCCCCATCCCCTTGGTTTTTTTTTGCATCCCCCTGGGTTTTTTTTTTTTGAAAATAATGGTTTCCCAATTTCCTTTACTCTATTTTTATTTATTTTTCCCATAATCCTATTGGGTTGGGGGTAAAAATTTATGTTTTTTTATTATTATAAAAAATTATGTTATGTGTTGTTTTGGGTTTTCCCTTGCCCCCATGGGGAGTATGTGGGGTATTGTTTTTCCCTTGCATGGATTAGTTTTTAAGTTTAATTTTTAAAATAATGTTTTTTTTGTTCTTTGGGTGGGGGAAATAAGTTCCCCGGGGTCTAAAAAGAAAGGCTCGAATTCAAAAGGTTTTCATGCTTATGTTTTGTATAAATAATTTTTATAATAATAATTAATACAGGTTGGCCGGAAACTTTAAATAAAATTTACTTTACTACTTCAACTTTACGGGGGGAACGCCACCTTTTGCCCAACATAATACGAGAGCCCTTAATGGTTATGGTTTGAAAAAAATAGAAGAAAAAATCAATTCCTCAAAAAAATATTGGGCGTTTTTTTTCCCATGAAAATGAAATGTTTTATTGAAATTTTTAAGGGCAAAGGGAAATAACCGGAACCCCCCCCCCAGTGGGGGAAAAAATCCAAATCCCGCAAAAAAAAGTTTTCCCCTAAAAAATAAGATAACACAAAAGCCCAAGAGTTTGGGGGCCCCCAATACGGGGAAACCCTTGGAAAAAATAACCAGGAAAAGGGTTTTTTTTTGGGGATCGGGTTTTGGCCTAGGGAGGGGGTTACAACATCCCCCACTGGTGAAAAACCCGGGTTCCCCACTGCCAAATCCCGGTGTTTTTGGCTTCAATAAGTTCCCCTTTTGGTCCCAGTTTAAAAAACCGGAAACAAAAAACACCCTGTTCAAGTGAAGTGGTTGGGAAAAAACCAAACGGGGCCTTAACAATTGGCCCCTTTTTTTAATGTGATTAACATCCAGAACCAGCATTTTTGAAAAACTCAAAATGGGAAGAAAAGGGTTTTTCCCTCCCAATAAAATATTGGGGTAAAAAACTTTAAAATTGGGATAGAAACCGAAAACCCCCATAAAGAAAAACCTTTTTACGGAAAAATGCTTGGCCCCCCCCTTTATACGTTTGGGGAAAAAAAACTTGGGTTGAAAACCCCTGGGCAAACCCCTTTGTTCTGTTTTAAAATAGCTGCCTCAATTTACTTGATCATAATAACCGCCAGAAAAAGACAAAAAAAAGCATTCTTGCCCCCCCGTAAATCCGAGAAAAAGTTTTTGGAAGAAGAAAACAAAAAATAACAACACCAATCAATGCCAGGTGGGGAATGGGAAATATTGGGGGCCCCCCACATTAAAATTATTTGGGGGAAGTGAAAACCATGGTGAAAAGCCCCCTGAACCTTCCGTCCGGGTTTTTGGGTCATATATTTTTTAGTTAAGTTAGTTGTTTGGGGGGCCTGGCCGTTTTAAAATGTTTCATGTTTCAAAATTAAAAATTATCAAGTAACGAGCAGGAAAAAAAAACCAAAATGGGAAAAAAATAAATTATATTTTTAAACCAAACAAGGTCCATATTTGGTTTTTTTTTTTTTTCCTGAAACACAACCCCCAATGTTCCTTTTCCATTTCAAAATTTTGGGGGTTTTTTTTCCCAAATTGGGTTTTAAATAAACCCCCCCCTTGGAAAAAAAAAACTCCCCAAATTAATTTGTTTATTTTAGAAAAAACCTCAAATTACAAGATTTAGGCATTGGAAAATAAATCATTTCAAACTTGAAAAAAGGTTTTCAAAAAAATAAAAAATTAAAAAAAGGCCCAGGGGGCATAATTAATTTTTTTCTTTCCCCTTGTTTCCCCAAAATTTGTTGTTTGGAACCAAAATGAAAATTGGTATGTTTTAGCCCCCCCCCCTCCAAAAAAACCTAAACTTTCCCCCAATTGGTTGTTAAACTTGTTGGGGTTTTTTTTTCCCCTTTAGTTTATAATTCATTTTGAATCTTTAAATGGAAAAATTTAAACAATAAAATATTGAAAAAAAGAAATGGGAAAGGTAATTTTGGTTTTAACTTTTTTGGTTTTAACGGTCCCCGTTTTTTGGAATTTAAAATTTTCCCCCCTTCCAAAATAATGAAAGAAAAAAAACCGGGTCAACCCCAATTTGCCCCGGGTTGAAAAAGGGCGCCAAATTTAGCCTATTGTTTTTGGGGCCGGTTCATTTGGGCCCTGGTTTTTTTTTGGAGCTAGGGAGGGGGTTTTTTTTCCTTTATTCGTGCCCACACTTGGGCCCTTGTGGACCGGGACCCCCCTCTCTTCGGGGTTTTGCGTTCCCGCATCCCAAAAAAAGGGAACCCCTTTCATTTTTGTTCCGGCCTCTACGAACCCCCAAAAGCAAGGGGGTTATTTTTGAGGGAAAAAATCTTTATTTTTCTTTACCACGGATCCAACGGGGTTGGAAAAAAGAGAAAGAGAAGAGGAAGAAAGCCGAGAGGAGAGAGAGGAAGAAGGAAAAAAAAAAAAGAGAGGAGGAAGGAAAGAAAAGGAAGAGAAGAAAAAGGAAAAGAAAAAAAGAGAATGGGAGAAAAGAGGCAGAGGAGGAAGAGGAGGGAAAAAGAGAAAAGAAATTCCCACAAAAAACAAACGTTTTAAAGGATAAAGAAAGAAAATATTAATGAATTTGTCTTATTTTTCCAAAATTTTTTTTGTAATAATAAATTTGTTACCCCTCCTATTTGTCAAAAACACTTGACGGCAAAGTGTCCGGTTAATTATTGTTGTTAATAAATCGAACACAATGAGAGTTTTATAAAAAGAAGTGGGGGCGGGGAGCTAGTTAGACCTGAGGAAGAAAAATAAAAGAGAGGGAAAAAGATTAAGAGATATTAGAATCGAAAAAAATACCAATGAATTCATTCAGATTGCAACATTGCCTCTAAAAATGAACATAGTAGAATTCTCGCCAAGGGGTGGAAGTAACTTTGGAGGAGGAGGGAGCGGAAGGGAATGGGGAAGTGTGAGTATAGGGGTTGGGAGGTGGGGTGGTGGGGAGACATTTTCTCTAACATTGCCCACCATCTCTCACTCGCTTTATAAATAAAAGACTTTAAAATTTAGTAGAAAAAAATATTATAGGAGGGGCATGGTGGGAAAGTATACGCCGTTTATGATTATTTTGCCGACGCCCTGGGGCGCTGAAACCAAAATATGTAACAGGTTTGCCGCCCCCTTTGATATCTATTGATCTGTCACTTTTAATCGTTGTTAAACTTTGTTTTTATCCAACACCGGCTTCAGAAAAAGCTCTCCAATGACCAGGGTAGTGTTTATTTGTTTTAAAGATAGATTAATCAAGTCCTTCAAAATGGAAGTCATTAAAGCGGAAGTTTATATATTGGCATAAATAAATAAATAGTTTCCAATAAATAGATTAAAAGTAAAAAATAGTTATATTTGTCCACCCACACTAACCTCTCTTTTTTGATTCTAAATCCAAACTTTCAAAACTTAATTAAGAGTGGATAAATATAGAAAATAAATAATATAACGACAACTTTCTCACTCACCACATATTTAACTTGAAGTCGGGGCTCCCCCTAACATATAGAGAAGCCATTTTTTATAGATATACACACATATATAAAAAAATAAATGAACTCCCCTTGTTCGGAAAAGGAGATAAATAAATTAATGGCTCTCCTCAACATGTCAACGATACACAGAGACATATGCGATCGTATAGGCTTCAATCAATGAAAAAATAGCTCTACATTTTCTCTGCTGTAGTACCATATGATTATTTAGCGGAAAACGTTTTAAAATTCGCTTCTGTCCCAATAGACAACACTGGGCCAGAAAAGATTTCCTGATACTAGTGAAGATAAAGTTTGTTAAAATCATGACCTCAGGGGTAATGTGGGGCGCAACAATAAGGGACATCAATATTTTTACATTGCAAATATTAGGGCAACTTCTTTTAAGATCTTTTCATTGAACAGATCGAGTCTGATATTTTGGCCCTGAAAGCTTCCTTGATATGGAGTAGATTTAAGTTTGTTTAGATATGCTCCCCCACCCCTCCCCCTTGCCAAGGTTTTGGGTGGGGGCCACAATACGGGGATTAAATTGCTACTACTGCTCTTCCTTAGTGAAGCACGTGCTCACGGTGAGCGATGTGTGCCCACTGGCCTCTTGTTTCTCTTTATCCTCTGAATTTTGTCCTGGATTTTAGATTATAGTTTACTTTGTTATGTATTGTTAGTACTAAAAAGTTGTTTGTTGTTCAACTAACCTTATTCCTTTTATGCAGTCAAAGAGTTCAGCTTGAGATAACAAAATCACAGCAAGTTTATTAATGAAGGGGACAACTGCAATCTTTGACTGTTCTGCTTCGGGGAAATATATGGGTACATTCGAATGGAAACCAAGGATGGGTGATCAAATCTATATCATAAAATAATGTGACAATAGCCTGTGTATATTTTACCTTACCTGTATGTATGAAATGCGGATGTCAATAATGTCATGTATCTGTGTCCAAAAGCAAACTTAAATGCCATATTTTACACTGAAGTCACTTACTGTGGAAAATCAACACACTACTTGAGACTTTTTTTCAATGAATATTGTCTGTGATGTTTGTTGATTGGAAGAATTTTATTACCGGAGACAATCATTGTCTCTATCAGTATTCGTTTCTTTAAAGTATAATATATAATTATGAACATTTTATGAGCAAAATATCGTTCAATAACCGATTTGCAGACATTCTTGTGGCACAAGAAATCTGAAATTATGGCAACACTAAATGAAGATGATTGGTACCATTTGATTTGGTGATGTGTAGTGAATAGTTTGAAATGAATGGACAGAAATGAATAAGAAAACGTGAACCTACATGTGTATACGCTTCCGGGTATTTCTCGCTTAGCGCTTCACTCTGCTAAGCTTGTACTAAGCAGTAAATGGAAGGCTGTCCTATTCCCAAGCTCGACATCAGGGTGTAACCGATTACATTTGTTAACACGGACCACAGTTCAGGGGTGGAAGAGGCGGTGTGGGATCTTCTCGTCATACCAGCAGGTAACATATTTCCCAGAATGCTTTGTCATGCTAAACTGAGGCTAATTGTGCAGTTGTGCTTAATTGTTCATATTCTGTAGTCTGTGTGGAAGTACTGAGCTGCTGATGATTCTTTCACTCTTGCAGTTATTTGTACTAAAATGATGTACCAGCTCTTGACATTTCATCATGATGACCGATTGAGTCCCTTCAGCTACATTTAATGTACCTCCAAATTTGTCTCATTTGCACGGTATTGAATTTCATTTTTGGTTTGTGTTTTGTTAAAACTCAAAAAATAAACAACGAAAACAAAGTCCAAAACGGACGAAAGGTGATTAATTTCTGAAAATAAATTCCAGCTACATGAAATTCCAGAGATTTGTATCATTGTTGTTTGACGACGTTCTGTTTTTCTGTGTTTGCTTTGCAGTGCTTTCTTGTTTTTCGGCGTAGCCATGTCGAGGCGGTTCGACCAATGATACTTGCTTGGATGGGGTCCATGTTAGACAGAACTTTCTGTGTTGGTGCTATCGGATTGTCTGGATGGGAGCGGATGAGATAAACTGTATAGTGTATCGGCCTTCCAAAAATTTTCTATCTTTGAAGGTTCAGTTCTGCAATTTCCCTATTTACTTCTGGTCTGTCTGAATTTAAGCACGTCGTCTATAGCAAAGCATTCTTATTTTAATTCACCTTGAGAATAGTATTAGATTCCTCGTTTTTTGTGAGCCAAACTGTGTAGAAGGTGTAAAATACTTTTTATCATTGATTTAATATATATTTTGTATTTATAACTTACCCTCATTCATTTGTTCATTCAATCATAGAAAAGAAGGTTGTGATGGAAATGGTACGAAACAGCATGAATTCATTATTATATTTTGTCTTTTGACTAAGGATTAGCAAGGATGTCCCACTATTGGCTTTCTTATTTTGTAGGCATTGAATTCCATGTTTTTATTATTGGCCAAGAAACAAAATTTCATGCAGAATATACATGTTTAGTATACACCTCATATTAGGTCACTGAGGTAATAATTACAATCGGTCATGTCAATCATTCAAACCTCTTCATGAGTAATTACATTCTCAGTTCTTTTTAAATTTTGTATGCAGCATCTTTGGACAAGGGACTATTTGTAAATTTCAGGCACTCAAAAAATGCAAAAATTTACTAATCTTTTCAGAAGGAGTCGCCCTTACCAAAAATTGTAACTTTTGTGAGTCTGGACGGGGTTAGGTTTTGGGGTACACAGGGAAGGAGCGAAATGATCATAGTGACTTAAATGTGTATTACTATGAAAGATTCATTAATTTTTGCTGACACTATTAAATGTAAATGTAAAAGGGAATGTACCAGTTATTATGATTATTGCAACCATGGGTCTTTACACTTAAGGCAGGTCCAAAGTAGTCATATAATGTTTTATATCTGTATTATGTTTTAATGTGATCTTCATTAGTATGGGCATTAAAGGGGCATAGCCACATTTTGAGCTTATAAATGTTCAAGATTTTAGAATTCATTTTTATAGCCTGTCTTTAGACGGGAACATAGTACGGGGGGTATTATGTCATGGCGTTTCGTCTGGTGTCCTGTGTCCATTTCCAGAATGTGTGTCAGGCCATAATCCCTGGCCCTCTTTGTAGATTTGAACAATACTTCACAAAATTGTTGCTGCGACCCAGGGAAGTGTCATGCTTGAGAGAAGATATTGGTCAATCAAGTGTGTTCTGGACCCAAGGCAAGTGTCATGACCTTGAACAAAGGTCAAGGTCAGGTTCACAATGCACATAGCAGTTTTACAGTTGTCTGGGCCTTAACATTTAATTGAGTACATGGATTGGAATAGTAATTAAACATAGAATTTGGCCTGGACAAGGAAAGTCTGACCTTGAGCCAAAGGTACACTGGTCAAAAGGTGAAGTGCACATAGTGGTTTTGCATTGTCTGGGCCTTAACATTTTGAGTGCATGGATTGGAATTTAGCAGAATTGTTGCCCTGGACCAAAAGGATGTGTCATGAACTTGACCAGGTCACTGGTCAATGCTCACAATGCACGTGGCGGTTTACGCCATTGTATGGGCCATGAACTAGTGTATAAGCTATGCCTTATTATAACCCCCCGCAAACGAAGTTTGGGGGGTATATAGGTTTTCCCTGTCTGTCCGTACCTGCTCCGTTCTAGTCTGTCGAGATTATGTTGTTTGTCTCGCAATCCTCCTAAAGACTTGCCAAGATTTCAATGGAAACCTTTGTGGAGTGTTAGAGATACAATAATGGAGATGTCATATTGTCAGGCATTTTATTTTGGATCAATTTTGTAACAAGATATGAACGTTTGGCCTTACGGCTTTTTCACCAATCGTATGCATTAGTGCAAGGTCGGATCCCACCCACTTGCTCCTCAAAGATTTATATACTATTTAACCCATTGAATTAGACATTCTGTTTAGCTGAGACAATCTGTTGTGTTCACTTATGTAGTGGTGCCCTGGCGGGGGTATAGTCCCAATAGGACAGATTCTAGTTTACCATTACAAGAATTGTGGGCACTGAGATGAGTCGTGGAATCTTACTTGTAACTCTAACAACTTGACATTCAAATTTTGGGCTGACATTAGAATACACTTGGTTAGCATTCTAAAAATTAAAAATGCAAAATATAAAATTAAGGACTCAAAACGTGCTCCATGTTTTAAGGGTGGTGTTTAAAGAGCAATATCTCGATTTATAGTTCTGTGTCAACGATTAGAATATAGTTAGATATGCAGAACAGGAAAATTATTTGCTAGATCTCGTTCAAGTCGAACAAACCTGGTAATTTAATGCTTAATTGAAGCTACACTGGTCTATTCCTGTAGGTGCTACCTGGATTAAAGTGTATTAAACATTCAAAAACTGGATAGCAACACCTTCAGGATTAAGTGTAGTATGGAAGTTACTATAGGACTGTTAACATCTTAATTCTCTATTCAAGCTTCAGATGCTGGTCCATATAACCTTGGGAGATTATTCTATATTTTAGGCTCCACTACTAGGGACTGCCCCCAGGGTCAATATAAATGTGATGACAGCACCTGTGCACCACCTGGATCCAACTGTAATGGCCAAGTCGACTGCGGAGATGGGAGTGACGAATTCCCGAGATATTGCGGTAAGTAAGGGAGCCTGTTGAGGGAGATCGTGGGTATTGTTTTTTGCATTAACTGTGCTGGATACTGCATACATTAGATGGATTCAAAAGAAGCAATAGTTTTATAGATTTGTATAAATATTTTAGGGGGAGGAACATTTGATTTTGGATTTCATTGGGGAAAATTAGAAAATTGAAACTATTGGTGTGGAAGATCAGCAACATTGAAAGTATGATTTTTCTCTCTCAGAACATGGTTGAAGTATTGCTAAGTTATTTTCATTATTGAAACAATAGGTTGTCGGATTGGAGAATATATGTGTGCAGATGGAAAGCAATGTATACCTAAGCAAGAGGAATGTGATGGAAGAATTAACTGTCCAGACCGATCTGATGAGCATTGCCTCATGTAGGTACGGTATACCATTATAATGAATGTGTATAGCTCACTCAATTGTAGTACGTCTAGTCGTACACCATCATAGTGAAATGTCTATAGCTCACCGGGATCATTGGCTTCCGGTCATCAACTTCTCCAGGACCACCAAGCCATTTTGAACCAAGCTTGTCACATAGTGCACTAAGTACAGGGGATTCAGTTTATTGAGAGGGCAATATATGCTCCACAGGGGAGAAAATATGGGATGGTGATAAAGAATGATCTGTGAAAATCTGTTCATGCAAAATCGCGGTCGAAAATGACATAACTTGCTTGATAGTTTCCTTACCTTGTCTTTTTATGTCAACAGGTAAAAATTCTTGAATGGTCAATATCCAAGGAACTATTACCCTTACATGATCAAACTTGCATAGATGTTTATGCATAGGGTGCTGCTTTTGGCTTGTATTTTCTGGAGGAATGATCAATACCATAAAGCTTAAGTCTAAATTTCTTTTAAATGACTTTCATGAATGACTTTTAATGATGACATTTTATATACAACTGGTAAATGTAGATCATTATCATAAAACCAGATATTAATTGATAAGAACATAACGGAAATTATCATTAACACAGGGGTGAGGGTTGTGTGTGAGAATAGAAAAAAAGGTACTGTTGCTATAGTAAGGTGTTAACAGTGGTAGGATTTTCTTTGAGCCATGCATCTTCTGTTTAGCTGTAACCTGTCGACCTGATGAGTACACGTGTAGGAGTGGTCAGTGTATTGACCGGGCTCGGCTGTGTGATGGATACCCGGACTGTACTGACCGGTCAGATGAGGAGGACAGAGCCTGTCGTAAGTTTCACATAGTCTCACCAGTCAATCAAATTCAAAAATAGATATTATTACATGCCATGGATCATGCTTCAAACTTATGATACATGTAATCTTAATGATTTTTTTTTCATTACTGCTGCAAAGGTTTGGTTTTATAGGTACTAGGTAGGTGTTAAGTTACATTGTGATTTTTTTCAATTTAGACTATATGATAATGTAAAGAGTGTGATGATTTTAGAATAAAACTTCTGTGTAATACCTATTAAAAAAAAATGCAAAGTAAAACTTCTGTGTAATACCTATCTGGCATAGTTTTTTATGCTTTTTTTTTTAAATTGTATTATCCCAGGCATTTGAAGTACACTTTAGAAAAGATGCATTTTAAAATCAACAAAGATTTGATCCACTAGTGTATTTTTGTGTGCAAATATGACAAATCTACATAATCCCGTTTCTTTCTTTTATATCAATGTATCAATGTGTTAAAAGACTTAAAAACACATTGCGGGTTGGCAGAAAACCTGAATCTACCATATAAATTCAACAAAATAAAATCTCATGTTAATTAAACTTTAAGACTCCATCACCGGTTGCAATCTCTCTCAAAACTTACCCTTTCAATACGAGTTACAGCTTATCAATTGAAAAGACTATCATTGGGCCCATGGACTTTAGACGGTCAACCTATATTCCACAACATAAAACGATAAATTAAGGAGTCTCTGAATTTTGATGGTGTATGTGTGCAACTTTAAGAGTTGATCAACTAGGCTGTAAAAAACGAGATACAAGTATAATCCAAATGTTTGAAATAGGCACCCTGCATTTCTTAAATATATAACAAATTAAATATACCATAGTGTACTGAACTTAATTATATGAAACAAGAATTGAGTAGAAGTTAACTTCTGTACTCTCTCAGCTACTGTGTAATCTGGCAAATCATAAGCAGAGACATCGCATGAATGACCAGTTAGTATCCATCAAAGACTTAAATTTTTCGAAAAATTAAATGCTAGTTTTCAGCTCATGTTATCGATTAGTATCATCCCAACGGCCTGACAGCCCAACCTAGAAGACCAAGAATTCCACACTTTGGAAGAGACCCCCACAAGTTATCCACTATGATCAGTTTTGGTTGGACAACAAACAATAACTAAGAAAGGAAATAACTGAATCATCCAATTGTCATAACTCTTGACCTAGGACCTTAATATCACGAATTTGGTCAAGAATCCTTAATACTCTCCCTGACTAAGCCACAACGACAAAGTTTTCTCTATAAAGTTGTCCCAGAGCAGATAGAGAAAAGAATTATTTTAATTAACAAACGCACTTGTCCTATTTAGGGTGGCTATGCTTCCTCAGCTTCAAGATTATTATGTACCACAAAATTCAGAATCTTTGTGCCCCTATAGATTCTATGTACCACAATTTGTAAAAATGACCTAGCAGTATTTGAGAGAGAAGTTGAAAATGTTTTCAAAAATGTTCTGATGATAAGATCAGTAACAAAGAGGTACTACTGTGAGCAATGCTCACTACAGGATACACCCCCGCTTACCCTCAATCTCCCAAAGAGGTAGCTTAACTGTTCAAGAATTGTGAATAGAAAGTCGATATCCTAGCCTTTATGTGCCGGAGAAGAGCGTTGCTTTGACCCTTTTGAACCCCCAAATTCCAATAGGAAACATCTGTACTCGTGTATGAACAAGTTCATGTGATCGTGATAAGTGGATCTTAGTTGAATAGCTATAATGCTCTACAGCCCAAAAGTTCACATTTACCTCCATGTTCAGGTTGCGTTGACCATGACCTTTTGACCATAATTCTATAAGGGAAAATCTCCTCCCATGAGTAGTCCATTATATATGATATGTGAACTCTAACCGATATGAGACATCCCTTGTCTGACGAGAATAATCAGGTACTTGTAATTCCGATGTCCCAGTGTGCTTGACCTTTTGACCTTTTGACCCCAAATTACGATAGGGAACTTTCATCCAATCTCGTCCATAAGTATCCCAAGTATTGATATGAGTGATCTCTTAGGTTGGAAAGGATAACGACTTAGAGCCGAAACCATTTGCTACTTCATTGATCCAGCATGTGCTTGACGCATAGACCCTTTTGACCCCAAAATTAGATAGTAGGGTAACAATCTTCGTGCCCTCTTAAGTTAAGTCCAATGTGAAGTATTTGGTGACCTCTAGGTGGAATAGGATAATACTTTAAGCCCGGAAACCATTTGCTACTTCTTGTCCAAGGTGGTTTTGACCTTTTGAACCCGTAAATCGATAGGAACAATCTTCGTCCCTTAAGTAGGTCCAATAGTAATTGATTAGTGGTGGGACTTTAGTGGGAAAGTATGACAGCTTTAGACCTCGGAAACCGATTTTGTTACTCTCATTGGTCCAGTGTGCTTGACCTTCGACCTTTTCGACCCTAAAAACGATAGGAAAACATCTTATCCCATGGTCGGTAGGTCTATGATGCAACAATTGGTGGATCTAGATGGAAATGGATTAGCACTTTAGAGCCCGGAAAACCATTTTTGCTACTTATCATTTCTCCAGTTATGCTTGACCCTTTACCTTTTGACCCCAAATCAATTAGGGAACATCTTTCGTCCCATATAGTAATCCATTGTATGAGTATTGGTGACTCTAGGTGGAACAGGATGACACTTTAAGAGCCGCGGAAACCTTTTGCTACTTCATTGTCCAGTGGTGCTTTGACCTTTGACTTTTGACCTATAATCGATTTAGGGGAAATTTTCTCCCGAATGGTGGTCCATATGATGCAATTATGATTACTCTAGGCTGAAAAAGGATAACACTAGAAGCCCGGAACCATTGCGGTCTACAGACGGCAGGACGAAAAAAACCCGATTTCCAGTACTCCCCCACAACGTCGTTGTCGAAGGGGTATAATAGTCACCCAGGTGGAATAAAACATTAGAGACGAAACATTTATC